>JASDQU010100472.1:270486-293304 GCA_032191745.1 Picea mariana | reverse complement strand
AAAAAACAAAATCAAAATGTAAAAGAGGTATTCTCGAAATCACCTCCCCTTCTTTAACCCTCTAATCTCGTGTGAATGCCACCCTTCGTCTCTCACATGGTACATGCTCGTCGTTTGAATGGGTGATGAGATTAACTCCATCGTTCATTCAAGTAGCGAGCATACACCATCGAAGGAGTAAAGGGAATGAGGGCAGGGTTAAAGGATGGGGAAATTTCAGGGACCCCTAGCCCCCAACCTTGTCTCCCATTCAAGTGGCAAGCACTCACCATGCGAGGGTTAGAGGTTGACGTCGCCCCACATTAAAGCGACATGAACAAGCCATGGTAGGGGCAAAGGGTGGCAGGGCAGGGGATGTATGGGATTCAGGCGAGAGTATGGGGGGTAAAGGAGGGGCATGTTTTCAGGCCCCTCCATTTCATTGTATTTGAATTATTGTGTTTTTTAAAATCTCATTTTTAAAAATTTTAGTATATATATTTAAATTTATTTTAAAAACTTAAAAAATTAATAAGTAATTAATTTTAAGTTTTTTTTTAATAGAAATAAATTGCATTTTTAGATTTTATTTTGGAAAATTAGTTCTTTTACTATGGTTTTATTTTTAAATTTAATTTGTTTTTTTAATTTTTTTTTTAAATTGGTTTTTAGGTTATTTAATTTTCTTTTTCTTTTTCTTTTTAAACAAAACTGAATTTGTATTAATTTTGGTTTTATTTTTAAATTTAATTTGTTTTTTTAATTTTTTTTTTAAATTGGTTTTTAGGTTATTTAATTTTCTTTTTCTTTTTCTTTTTAAACAAAACTGAATTTGTATTAATTTTCAAAAAAGGATATTGTGTCAAAGTGAACAACTATTACATAGTTTGCCTCAAAACTAACCATTACATAATACATTTTAGTAATTGATTTAATCCAAAAAAAAGAAAATAACCAAACATAAATTCCATGTTATCATACATGTTGCATATCTATTGAACTGTCCCATAAAACATATACTTTTGACAACCATTCAGACATTCTAAACTTATGCACTCCCTTGATTCGCATGCTTTTTAGTAGCCTAGTGCATTACATTGCCTTCAATTTTCATTGGGGCATGATTCTGCATTGCCGAGCCTCCTTCATTGTCTTCTCCTTGCATAGAAATTTGTGTACCCAGATTATTTGAAGTAAGAGAGAGGTTCTCTAAGCGCTAAGATGCATTGAAATCCTTTAGTGTTTCATACTTTGCCTCTAAAAGATCAATTCTGCATTTCTGCGAGAAAATTAGGTTCATCTAACTATCGATTTGAGCAGAGTATACTTGCTCCATTTCTGTAAGCTTAGTGGAAAGAGCAAGGATGATACTATTATTAACCTAAATTAATTCCTCATGCGAGTGCAAAATATTTTTGTGCTCACGTAGATCATTTCTTTCCATTGTCGATTCTGAGCCTCCTATTGAAATGATATCACCTTTTTGACAATGTAAAGCAGATACCAAACCAATCCCAACTACCAATATGTAAAAACTCTTTCAATATACCATAGGGATCATCCTCAGTGCCAATACAATTGCCGGTTCTCAATCGAATCACAAGCCTGCCCAACCCGTCGATCCCTGAAATAGAGCTTGAAAGTTTGTCATCATGAAAGCACAAATCAGAGGGGTGTATGTGCTAGAGAATCCAACACATCCTCTTTGGTGCATACTCACTTCATGAAACTCCCAAACCTGAGTCCCTTTCCAGATGCATATAATTACCTCCCTACTCTTCTAAATGTACCATGAAGATGCCACCTTCAAGAGCCTTCCAACTAATGTGATGCCACATGCCTTCCTCCACTTCATATAATCACAAGCGATGATAGGCCAAATGAATGAGGGAGTGGGCTCGTATGGAAATATGAGTCGTCCTCCACCTACTTCGAGTAAGAGACCTCGATTGTTTTTTTCATGATTTGATTTACCTTAAATAACATTTCATGAAAATTAATGGTTATACACCAATTCAAAACAATTTATATCTTAGGGGGAATTTATAATTTAGGGGATAGTGGTGGTTAAAACTTCCCCATTTTCCATCAAGAAACCCGCATTTAACGAAGTGGCATACTTTGCCATAACATTGACCTCATTGTTTTAAAACTTCCCCATTTTCCATCAAGAAACTTGCATTTAACGAAGTGGCATACTTTGCCATAACATTGACCTCATTGTTTTTCCATCAAGAAACCTGCATTTAACGAAGTGGCATACTTTGCCATAACATTGACCTCATTGTTGAGCTCCTACTTGACATGAAAGAGCCTTACCCTCTCAAATTGAGTTATCACCTATCTAATTCTCTTTATTATGACATGAAGTTTGATTCCCCTTGGGGTGGATGGATTCATGGTTGCTCGAATAATGATAAAAAAAATCTCAAAAACCATTATATCCCTTATTCCTTACTCTCTTGCCATGTTGATCCCATGCCATAGCAAATAAGATTAAGCTAGATTGTTTGTTACTTCCTCTATTCCCCATGCATATTGTTTGATTTGTTTCCCCTTGGGATTATGAAGACTCCCACCCGCACATATCACCCTTGCTATTTTTTTTTTAAATCCTTGAAAGGGAAATCACATGCCATAGCGAATAAGATTCATCTAGATTGTTTGTTACTTCCCCTATTGTAACACCCTGTCTCCCCCAGTCTGTAAAAATAACTATATTGGCCAAGAACTATGGCAAACTCCAAGATGTGAATGTTTGATTTGAAGGACCTTTGTATAAAAGGTCGATGAATGTAAATTATGTTATGATTATGTGTTGCATGACTGCTGGGAGGGGGGATGTGCTAAAAGAGACCACAATGGCTAATGAGAGGTGGTGGAAGGGACCTGGAATGGTTGCGTTAACTTCCACCGAGCCAGTACCGTACTGGTTTTACTTGCTCAAAGACCAAAGCAACTCTCTGACCCTGGAATGGATTTCTCGTCAGATTGGTAGGTGGGGAGGCTCCTCAAGAGTTAATGAGGGGATGGGGGTGAACCACCCATCCGTAACAGCTCCCAGACCTGACCGCGGACAGGGAAATTTGCACCACACGCAATCTTGCAGAGAAAAGGCAAGAGAGGAAGTGTGGTAAGGGGTAGAAGAGAGAAAGCGTGTGCGACAGGGGATCGCGGAAGAGAATTGGAAAAACTCTGAAAACACAGGGAGTTCTGAATATAGGAGAAGGAAAAGTAACCTTCGTCCTGAATTATTTTCTGTATCAGGAGAAGGAGAGTAACCTTCGTCATTGACTTCCGTTGAACTGGAAGTGGGAGATTGAATCTCCAAGCATTGTGGTCTAGCTCGGGGGTGGCTAGTGGTAAATCCATTTGGAGTCACTGAGCCTATGGTTGGGTGGAAACGAGCACCCCTCTCAGCAATCGCGTCACACCTGGTGTTTCTGATAAGTATTTCATGCCTTGTATTTTGAATTGTATACCATGAATACATGCTCATGTTTATCTGCCCATAAGGGTTTCTGTGTGGAATGATTGCCCGGTGTTTTGATCGGAAATAATGGATGCATACTTATACTTATATGATCATAATTGGTTTATGTATAAAATGAACGAGTTCAAAATATGAGTCTGTTCCCTTGAGATTTATTCCGTCTATTGACTCACGCTATGTCCTGGTTTGATTTCTCGAAGGCACCTCCTCCTGGGAAGTTTCCTCGCATTCCAAAGCCGGCGTGAGTTCCTTGAAAAGACTACCGTTATAGTGAACCCACGAGTTTACCTTATCCCTGTCATAGAGTTCATAGCTCAGCGAATTAGGAAGGATTTTTAGTCAGGTCACCAAGCCTAGGGGTAATTACCCAAGAACCCTCTAAAGGATCATGTGATCGGAGTTTGGAAACCTTGTACAAGAAAGAGTAGTTCTCTCAGGTTTCAGCGTTTCGGCACCCGGGAAACCCAAGGGCAAGACCCCTCATCTTCGCCAGTCGCGAAGTCCCGGTATGTGAATCCCTAAATCGGTTTAGCATGAATGGGTTTCGACGTTTCGACACTCGGGAAACCCAAGGGCAAGACCCCTCATCTTCGCCAGTCGCGAAGTCCCGGTATGCGAAACCCCAAATCGGTTTAGCATGAATGGGTTTCGATGTTTCGACACCTGAGAAACCCAAGGGCAAGACCCCTCGTCTTTGCCAGTCGTGAAGTCCCGGTATGCGAAACCCCGAATCGATTTAGCATGAATGGGTTTCGACGTTTCAGCACCCGGGAAACCCAAGGACAAGACCCCTCGTCTTCGCCATTCGACCCCTCGTCTTCACCAGTCACGAAGTCCCGGTATGCGAAACCCCGAATCGGTTCAGCGTGAATAGGTTTCGACGTTTCGGCACCCAGGAAACCCAAGGGCAAGACCCCTCGTCTTCGCCAGTCGCGAAGTCCCGATATGCGAAACCTCGAATCGGTTTAGCGTGAATGGGTTTCGGCATTTCGGCACCTGGGAAACCTAAGGGCAAGACCCCTCATTTTCGCAAGTCGCGAAATCCCGGTACGCGAAATCCTGACGTGCTTTGTGGATGAGCCCTAGGTCACCGGAAAGGGTCTTGTGGTAGGAAGGAGGAGTCCCGAAAGAATTTGGACCGTCCATTTGTAGGGACGCATGGTGAAGATATAAAGCCACTGGGATTCTGGAGATCGGGGAAATAGGAGTGAAGACCCTGCCAAAATCCCGAAAGGTAGAATGCTGGGATTTAATCCGGGCCGTTGATCAAGTCGATGATCTAGACTGTAGATTCAGATGATACCGGGCTTGCGAGTCTCGGGGATTCGAAAGGGAAAGGAGGAACGCTTGCATCATGATTCCCCAAATCGCGAAACATCAAAAGCATTTAGAGGAATAGCACCAGGTCATAGGACCGGTCGTATGAAAAACAACCCAAGGGAGGAGCTAAGGATCTGTTAGACCCTTTCGGGTTTCGACATTTCGAAAGACAGAGAACAGGGGAATGCTTGCATCGTGATTCCCCGAATCGCGAAAGCTAGAAGCACCATTTTGGTAAGGCCTTTGGTCATAGCCAACGATCACATGGAGGAGGACAAGGGAAGGGATGGTTTGCGTTAGGCCCCATAGAAATTCGGGGATTCTGTCCCTCGAAGAAAAGAAAAAAGAAAAAGAAAATCATAGTTGTCGTAGTGGGTGTGTGACACCTATTCCCCATGCATATTGTTTGATTTGTTTCCCCTTTGGATCATGAAGACTCCCACCCGCACCTACTGCCCTTGCTATTTTTTTTTTAAATCCTTGAAAGGGGAATAGTGTTTTTTTTTCCATTTTTTTTTTTTTTTTTAATTATGAATTTTTATTTTGTTTTTCTTTTCTCTGACTCGGGANTTTTTAATTATGAATTTTTATTTTGTTTTTCTTTTCTCTGACTCGGGGGTTTCTTTTAAGGTTTTCATTGCAAAGGTACAGATTGTCAAACCCACCATCTCAAACAAGTCGCAATTTTAACACTAAAAAAGAGAAGGGTGATTCTAAGAGCACCACTTTTCGATTCGAGGGTTGATTTTAGGGTCTTGGTCCACAACAATAAAAGGTGTTGAGACCATAGTTTCAAACTGGTTGTAATTTTAACCCTGAGAAAAAAGGTGGTGATTCTAGGATCACCACTTTTCAATTTGGAGGTAAAAATAACCACTAAATGCGACCTCTAAAAAATGAGAACTCTGGAGGGTTCTCATCAAGTAGGTAACTTTGTTATATACATTCCAAGTTTTCCTAAAAGTAGCATGTTTGACAAAAACATCCAGGATCCTATTGTCACTAAAAAACATAGTAATCAACATAAAACATGGTTACTATTTGCTTCATCTTGGCCAACATCTAAGGGGGAAGAGTTATATTGTTCATTCCATTGGTTCCTTCAATTGATGAAATATTTCATCGTCTTTGAGATCAACCTGGGTAGAATTGTCTGATATCCTATTATTTGAGGATGTGGATAAAGAATCCTTGCAAATATTTAGGGCCATATTTGTAGCATATTACATTATGATTCTAATATACTACTTCTTTGCTTTTTATGGACCAATAAACTCAAAAACAATTCTTGTTGAGAGACACAAAGGTGCTCATTTTTGTGCACTTTTATTGTCATCGAGAACAATAAGGTCCTATTAGACTAAATTATTTCTTCATTCCTTCTTATAAATCTCTTGAATTCCAAAATGTCTATGTTCTCCATGAGATATATCTCTATTATCCATGCAAGATAGGATATGGTGGGGCCCTAGAAGAGGTATCTGCCCAACATAATAGAGGAGTTACCAGGAACCCTGCACTCACTTTGAGACTTGAAAACCAAATAAAAACCAGAGCCCAAGTTTTCCCATGATGTGCCCCAATGAAGGAAAACCTAGGAATGTATAAACAAAGAAGGAGAACCTAACGAAAAAGAAAATGAAACCCATAATTCATAGAAAACTTCCCACTAAAAGAGCAATAGATAACTTCACCATAATCCAGACCTTCTACCTTTTCCACCTTCCTAGGAAGAATTCCCCCATTCGAAATGTATAGCCAGAACCAACATGAAGATTTAACACTTTCTAGGGGTCATCCACCTCCAATTCCATACCGCATTTTCACCCAATTCTAGAGCCCGAACTCTCCATTATCCCATGGAGTTGACAATGTTTCAAGCCAAGGCATTCAATAACTAGAACATTGTTAATTGCTTGGATGTTGTGAAGGTTGAGGGATATTCTCGATACTACCATGACAATGCTAATGAGTTGATGTGATAATTGTTGGTTCGTGTGAAAGTTTAATGATGATTGATGCACCAAACCATTTTGACCTTAGGGGATAATACAACTATCAATGCCTTGAGATTTTGATTATTTGACCAAAAAGATGCCACACAAGAGTGCATATACCTCAACTTGATTATTTAAAGCTTTACCAAGACCCTAAGCATAATTAGCAACCATTTTTCCTTTAAGATCATAGAGAATCTTTCCTGCACCTGCCACCCCTTTCAAAGCATATTTATGTTATGAACCATTTTATGTTATATTAGTTTGAATATGTACCTATGTAACGAGTTATGGATTCCTTTATTTAATTTGAAATATAAAGTGTGAATAATATATGGAAATCCATGTATTCATTTTTTCTTTTTTTTAATTTTTAATTAGTACTTTACTTTTTATATATCCAAAAATACTTTATTTTAAAAGTAATTCACTTTATGAGTACATTTATATTATATTCAAAAATAATTTATGAGTACTTTATTATTATGAATACTTTACTTAAAACACTACCATGGTTAACTATGGGTTGTCATCCATCATTCAAAATGTGACAAATAAACATTTGTAACTCAAGCAATGCCAACTTAACCATAAGGAATTGTCATTCTCTAAAATGTGATTGGTTCTTTTAAAGTTGATTTTGATAGTACAGTTTTTTTTTAGATCCATTTTTATCTCAAAATTTCCCTAATGCTGAGATTATGATTCTCATGATGAAACTTGAAAAGTTTGTCTTGTAAATTAGTAAGGTGTTTCCCACTAGTTTTTGTTCAAGAGTTGAATATTCATACTGGATTTCTGTTTAGATGTTTTGTCTTTATGATTGCAATTTTTCTTCCAAGATATGAATTGCTAAGAAGCATTTATCCTTCCTTTGAGTTTTAGATTGTACGTTTCAACTCAAATCCTTCCCTTCCTAGATATGTCAATTTTATGCTTCTAATTAAGGATGTACACTTGCTACTCAAATTCATTGTTTCATATCAAGTATGATAATGAATCTTCATTAGCTTGTGATAATTTTATTATTGAACATGTTGCAGTTCTTCATAAAAGTTTTATAATTGTTCCTTAACAACCCTGAATTGTTCAAATCCTCTATCATAATCTCTGGTTGCAAATTTTATATTTCTTTATGCAATTTTGTTATTTCATTTGGAACCTTAATTTTCCAAAATGAAGACATTTCCTTTTCTACATGCAAATAAGGTGTAATTTTTGAATTTGAAATTTCCATTTCCATTTCTTCTTGTTAAGCTGAAAAACCTATAGTTTTCTTACCATAAGAAAATCATAACTAGTCTTTATATAAAAATAATAAAAACCCCCAAGTTCTTCCCCACATGGCCCTAAAGTTGTTTACTAAAAAAGGAATTTGGAGAAGAAACATCATCCATTACACTATGCACTTGGTTTGAGAATGCATTTTCCATATTACAATTTACAATATGCAACTCCTTAGTAAAGTGATTCTCTTATTATGCTAAATCACAATAACCTCACTAAAATTATTCCACTAAACTAATAGCTTCTAGTCACTTATAAAACATCTATGCATGCTTGGTAAATGAGTCTACACCCTCTTCTAAAAATTTAAGATGTCCTTAACTTTGAGATAAATATTTTATTTTTTTTAAATAAAAAGGTGGATCCTATTATATTAACATAAACATCATACAGTAACTGTTGATGATGCCAGCTGTCCCGCTTAAGCAGGAAACCGGGACAGCTGGACATCTTGAGCCAAGTGTTACTCTGTGATGAAAATAGACATGGATTTTCCCTGCCCGTAGGAAACCAGGGCTATCAAACTTATAAGTTTCAAAAAGTATGCCATAGCTAGATATAAAGGAACTGAGCAAGCTAACTGAACTAGAGCTAACAAAAGTACCCCTAACCGAAAGCATCATTGAATCGTTTTACCCGTGCGCTTCCTCTCGCTCCTCTGCAGTCACCAGCTTGCTGGAAGTGAGTACGTCTGCGCACACGTCGGACATTGCCGCTGTGGAAGATTCTTGGAGTGGGCCGCAAAGAGCATATCCAGCCTTTGGTCTATCCTGGCGAGGTGAAAAACTTGGTCATCCATTAGACTTCTGAGCTCAAAGATGAGTGGAAGGTGCCATAATTTGGAAAAGGATGGTTGTTCTAGCCCACTGCTGACGACGGAGGCTTGGTGCCCGGAGTCCATCGGTTCTTTGGTCAGATGCTCCGGTAGCGTCACCGTCCCTGTGGTGGCGTCGAGAGGGGTCTCCTCTTCCACGAAACAGGTGGGGAAGAAGTCCTCCGAGCTGTTGGCATTGAAGTTCTGCGGGGTGTCCCCGGGCGGAGGCTTGTCTTCCTTTCCAAATTCAGTAGTGGGGTGGCTCTGCATGGCTTCCTCCAAAGTAATTTTCTCTACGTACGCCATGGGAGGTGTTCGTGGTCTTCTTCTGCGTCAAGTGGATGCTATGGCTAGTGCCCGTTCAAACTTCCTCTGTCGCTGGCGCCGAGACTCGGCCATGTACCAAGCGGCACCTCTGCGCGATTTCCCTCTTATTCTTGGCATGATGGAGACCCTGGAAGGGACCAGGGTTCCTAGCGGACTGGCTTCTCTTCTCCAGAGCTTCAGCAGGGCCCTGAATCTCTGCTTCGATGGAGTATGCTGCGGACGCGCTGGTGGAGTGAACACTGCGAGGAGCCAATGCGTTTCTGCGCAATTCATCCCTATGATAGTGTGTAAGGCTACCGCGACCGCCAAAGCCATTAAGGCTGGGTGCTGGGTGCGCTGGAGGCTAGTACATTTCTCTCGCGCGAGGAGGCTCGTCATGTGGTGGTGGCTGCTGCAAACCATGGTGAATTAATGGCGGAAGGGAAGCTTGCCGGTTGATGCATTAATATTGCGTCCCGGCGGCAGCCCGCGTGTCCTTTGATGGCTTCGTGGCACCCCATCCGGGGAACTTTGAGATAAATATTAAATGATTGCTAAAATGGATTTGAACGAGGTGAATGTGGTAGTGATAAACTCAAAAAAAATATTCCAATTTTGAAGGATATATGATAGAAGGTGACCGTTGTAGAGTTTCTGGTGGAGCCAAAAAAAAAGCAGCGCAATTTCATAATTTTATGGATACACTATAAATTGAGGACTTGTAAATGTATTATGAGGTGATTAACTTTTTTGTGTAATGTTCCATTAAGGGAGTTGTAAAGTTTAGTTGTGTTGTTTATCATTTTTATTAAGGATTTTGACTAACGCCAAAAAGAACTTAGAAAATGATTTTCTTTTTGTTTGTTATAAAGTAAATTACTAGTTTTATTTTTTATTGAAACTGAGAAATTTGTATTAAGTAAAGATTGCAATTGGACTTGCAGTAAATGTATATAAAAAGAATTTGAATTTTACAAAATTTCATCCATGAAAACCCATTAACAACCTATAGTGTATACCAACAACTATCAAAACTATCAAATAATTTAACAACTAATTTAGAAAGTCCTTCAAATAATTTAACAACTATCAAAACTAGAATTTAACCTTGAATATTTTGAAAAAAAAACCTCTATAAAAAACATCACTCAACTATATGTGGAAAATATATCCTTCATACCCGGATTATCCAATGTTATACCCGGGCTGGGGAGTTCAAGTCAAGAAATGCATCACTTATTCGAAATTTAAAATATGAATACATGGGCGTAGAAATTCATAAAGCTCGTGAGAGAGTAAAATAATCAATGCTTACTCTTTATACGAGTACAAATTCATAAAGCACAATATGAATCTGTGAGGAGAGGGTAAATTGACCACGTGACAATATTGATCTCATATTTTATATGAATATTTAATGTTTACTTTTTATATGTGTACATGAGAATATATTTCGATATAAATTTTTATTTATCTAAAATATTTTAGAGTATAATGGAATATAAACTTTTAATTATATAAAGTATGAGTTTAGTTTGGATGATTGTGAGGAATGATTGTTATTTTTTCCACTCAGATTCAATTCTCATAAATGATATGTTAAACTCATAATGAGTATGTTGTAGTGGCGCCGAGCGTATATGTATTGGAAAGTTGCATTTGATTCAATTGAATAGCAAAGCAACTGCTGCTTTTCCGGGAAAAAAAAAGTATTTTTAAAATATTTTTCAAATAAAGTAATTATTGGAAAGTTGCCTTTGATTCAATTGAATAGCTAAGCAACTGCTTTTCCGGGAAAAAAAAGTATTTTTAAAGTATTTTTCAAATAAAGTAATTTATTTTATGAGTATATTTGTATTATATTTAAAAGGAATTTATAGTATTGTTGTTATGATGAGTACTTTAATCACAACACTATCATGGTTAATTATGGGTTGTCATCTTTCATTTATAATGTGATATATAAACATTATAAAGTCAACAATAAGTGATGATGTCATCCTCTAAAACGTGATCGGTTCTTTTAAAGTTGATTTTGATAGTACATTTTTTGTTTTGAGGCCCATTTTTACCTCAAAATTCCTTGGATGAGGCCAATTAGGTTGCAGCTGGTACTGTAGTAGGAGTTGATGAGTTGGCATCAAAGTTTGAGACTGTCTTCTCCATGACATATTCATAGCAACAAAAGAAAGTAGAAGACATAATCTTTGTTGGGAGGATGAGGAAGGGAAATAATAAAATATACAAGGGTAAGAAGGAAGAATCATGTCCATGTAAGAAGATTTGAGTAAAGTGAAATGTTTTAGGTGTTACCAATTAGCCCACATTATACCAAAGAGTTTCTGGAGAGAAGAAGGGGAAGGCCAATTAGGTTGCAACTAGTACTGTAGTAGGAGTGGACGAGTTAGCATCTCATCTTGAGACCGCCTTCTCCGTGGTCTCTTGTTTATATTCCAACATTGTTTCAAGCATTGGATGATATGTGGATAGTGGGGCATCAATACATATGAATTATTATAGAAAACTCTTCAACAAGCTTCAGGAGAAACATGAAGGAATGAGAGTGAAGTTGGGTGATAATGCTACTTATTGTGTGAAAAGAATGCACTACATTTCCTTCCATACACCATTAAGTGATGTTCTTGAGTTGAATGATGTTTTGTTCATTCTTGGTTTGAAGAAAAATCTTCTTTCAATTTCTTGTATGGAATATCTTTAGTGTAGAGTTGCATTTGAAGGACAACAATGTACTATCAATGATTGTAGTCTAGTGAGTTTCAGGATTTTGGGTAGAGGTGTGTGTGTGATGGTGGTATTTACAGGTTGCTTCATGATCTTGTGGCACTTGTACATGCCAAGAGATATTCAATGAGCCTTCTAGTCTTACAGAGGCATATGTAGATCATGTATGGAAAGATGCAATGGATGTACATTCAAAACCTATAATATAGAATCAGTGATTAATTTCAAGATTATAGTTGATGGGAGTATTGCAGAGTACAAGGATAGGGTTGTTGGATTCTCTCATAAAGAGGGAATCGACCTTGATGAGATTCTTTCTCTAGTTGCTAGAGGAATCTCTCGAAAAAAGGGAGTTGACCTTATTGAGGGTTTTTCTTTAGTTGTCGAAGGTTTTGAGGTGGATGGGAAATATACACATGTTTATGATTTGTTAGAGGTTATGTGTGCACTGGTGTTTATACCATGAGCTTGTATTTCATGTTTTCTGAGCTGAGAATGTATGTAGATTTTATCTTGTGGTTTTGATAGATCTAGTCCACTTATCTTGGTCTTGTACAAAGATGTGGTCTTTTTTGTAGGGAGTCCTAAAAAACTAATGATGTGGTATCTAAATATTTTGGCTCATGAAGTTGTTATGGAAGATGTTTGAATTCGGTAGGTCATTGATTGTTTAGGGTTATGTTTCTTTAGACTCGCACATGGTCAATGCTCTTCAAAGGTTCAAGACATTTTGATATTATCTTTTTTTTTTTATATAAGCAATGAGACTTCCATAACATATAGGATTTACATTTCAATACATCGAAACACTATGGTGCACCAAGATGTGAAGTTTGATGAGGATGTGAGGTCCTCTAATTCACATCGTTCTCCTCATAGATTAAAAAGATTGAGGAGTTTGTTGTTCTAGAGGTCGATTCATAAGTTAGAGATGAACTAGATTAGGTGTCGATGAGGTGATATTGGGGATGGATCTATGAATTCACCCTCTACTCTAGCACACATGAATCCAAGATGGATTACTCAAACATTACAAGATGCACATGAGCATGTAGGAGTGCCTGGATCTTCAGTGATGGTAAGTACACCTCCTAAGAGATATGCTAACCATATTGCATTGACTTCTTTGGTTCGAACCTTGGAATGGTTTTGAGGAGGTGAGGTGTGATCCCTTGATGAAGGATGATTTTAATTTATGTTGACTTTGACATTGCAGTAGGTTCATATTTGTGAAAGGTAGGTTTGGTTGAGTTGTAAAGGGAGCACACTAGTGTTGGTGAAAACACTTTGCTCATAAAGAGAGAGTATTAGATTTTGTGGTAACTCTGAAAGTGTTTAAACCATGCTTGGGTGTGCTTCATGTGATGTGGGGGAATGGTGTGTTCATAACCCTTGGTTGTACTAAATGATGGGAATATACATTGGAGATAGATCACTCATGGATTTTTATGCCTTGACTTGATGCTTATGTGGAACACTTCCTTGGAGCATTGAAGGCTAGGATGGCATGCCAACTTTCTTCATGGGGTGCATACATGGAGAAGTTGGTTGGTTGGTTGGGAGGATGACTTGCCTTGGAAGAGGAGTGTTGGACATCTTAGAGAAGGGTGTTGAACCCTAGATGGCATGGGGACACTTGATTTATTGCATGGAGGCTTGTACTTTACTCAAGGACACTTGGGTTAAGGAGTGATCAAGTAGGTGTGGAAGACCTAGAGGTACACATGACTTAGGAGGTAGCACTGAAGCTTTGGAAGCCTTTAAAGTAGGAGTGTTGGACCTTTATTGAGCAATGATCAACGTTGGAGCCTTTCTTGTTGGATGTGCATTCCTTGGAGCTTGACACATGCCACCTAGATTTGGAGCACTTCACATGTGGGCCTACCTTATGTAGAGTTAGGTTGCTTGTAATGGACTAGGTCCAATTTGTAGTGTTGGCATCCTTCACCTTTGATATAAATAAATGGAGGAGAGTATCTTTCCATCACTTTATTATTGTTCACTCATGTAATCACATGCACATGTTAGAGATGTGAGTTCTAGAGAAAATTTTTCTCTTTGTACTTATTCATTGTATTTACTCTCTATCTTGTGTGCTAGGGTTTTTGGAGGAAATTCAAGGGAATACTAGGGTTAGGGTTTTACGGTTTTCCCTAAGGAGAAAAAGAAAACTAGGGTTTGGGATAAAAGGATCAAAATAAACATTTTATTTTCTATCTCTTGTGAGAGAAGACAACTAGGGTTTCAATGCATTTAGAAATCCTAGTGCTAATTGGTGTGTTTGTCGTGGAGACAATAGAGGGAGACAAACTTGTACACTTGTAGGATGCAAGTGTAGATGCTAAGGATGAATTTCCAATCTGTATTCTAGCTTGTTGAGGATATTTGGTGGAGTAATTATCTTTGGTTAGGAGAGATTCCTAGCTAGGAGGAGTTGGTGCTAGAGTTTTCTTATGGTTTCCCTAGCTAAGGTTTGGAGAGCTTGACTTATTCCAGCATGCATTTAACTATTGATATGCATAAGTACTTCATATTATATATATATGAAGTGTTCTGATTGTTCAATTTTTTTGTACTTTATATTCATGATTGCGTAGATTCTAGCACTGGTTATGCATGTTGATTTGATATAACATTGAGTAAAATTTGTTAAGCGATTTAACAATTATCTAAAAAATAAGGGAGAATATTTAATGTTGCAGTAGTTTGTTGTAACAAAGTATTTTCAAATCTGTAAATTGTATTTTCAAAGTATTTGGTATTCATTTTATTGCACTGCCTTGTGATTTGAGTTGAAGAGAAGTAAAGCATTTGATGCTATAATTTAATATTCTAGATCAACCCTAAGGTTAAAATTTCATGATAAATAGATCCAAGAAACCTCAAGGTTGAGATGAAATATTTGAATTTGCAATAAAAGTCAAATTCTTGAAATTTCAACAATCTCTCGTTGTGTGTGTGTGTGTGTGTGTGTCTAATGGAAAACATCTACTCTTTTTATTTATAGAAAAATTACTCATACACAATTGTGTAAGCTAATATTGGGGTGTTTACCACAATTTCACCATGGTTCAGTGACTTGTCCAATTAGGTCAAGGTATTTTCAAACACAAATTAAACCTTTGAGAATAGTTCAAGTAAGAGTTGTGCACCTCAATCTACGAAACAAGAAAAAAAATACAAAATGTAGTTGGGGATAACTAATTGATTAGAAAATTACTCCACCAAATCATGAGAATTCAAAATAGTTGTTGGTACATTGAGAGGTGTTACCCTCCACCCTATGATTTTTCCCCAATGCTCCAAGTTCCAATTGGGCAACGCCCTTTGTGAGTTGATCAACCTCCATGTTTAGTTCTCAGTATATGTAGGAGATGAAGATGTTGAATAATTGAATACTTTGTCTTATGTTTCTCACACTCACTTGATGATGGATGATGTTTGTGTACAATGTTACATTAAGACAACCCACTATTAGTTTGCAGTCTCCATATAGAATGGGTCCTTTACTCCCTAATCCTATGCTATATCGATTAGTGCATTGGTTTCTATTAACTTAGCCCCATTGTTTGTGGCTACTCCCAAACCCAACTTGAGAGAGTATTTTTCCTAGTTTGGGACTAGGAGACATCTCCCTGTACCACCTATGCTCAAATTTCCTTTTGAGTCTCTATCAAATGATCCCCTAGGTCTAGTGGGGTCGTGATTCAGGTGCAAGATTAAATTAGGGGGTTTTGGTGTCTAAGCCACCGTACTGTGATTTCTATAGGTTTATGACCTATAGAAAATATTTTCACGATGCATAGTTTTTTCCTTTGGAAAATACTTTCATTCCTGGCCAATCAGATTGGCCACATTGCCTCCGTGGTCAAAGCTTGATTTGCTATTGTGTTGTGGCTGATCTAGCTATGCAGTGCTACTAATATTGACTCTCGTTCCTATGATATAAGCTAGTTATGCAAGAAAGATGCGATTTCCCAAAGCCCCCTTATGGAGTGGAAGTGAAGGAAGAGGTGGTTTATTGTTTCCTCTTGTTCTTCACAAAGACTAACATCTATCAGGGCCTTTCCATCCATTTCTCTTTGATGTATCTTAGGTGAGGATTACTTTCCCTAGAGACATTCAAGTGAACAATCTCTTTTTTTTGTTGTTGGTTTGGGAGAGGGGGGGGGTGGGTGGGTGGGGGGGGGTCCAAATATTGGTTCACCGCCATAAGTAGGTATAGGGATGAGGTGTAATATGTTGATCTGAATATCCAATTTTGACACTGTATACTCCCATAGTTAGGGTTTTCCCACATCTTAAGTTGTCTTCTTCCTCTCTCAATATGATTCCTACTCGAATGAGATGGCTAGTGAATTCCTGGCATTATGCACATTCAATGCCCTATGTCATGATGTTTGAGGAGGTGATCTATTGTCGATTTCTCAATGGTGGGGTGATTGCAATATACTGCAATGTAATCGATATCTTGTTTCCTAATGCATCTCTTGATTGGTGAGGCATTTAGTATTATGGGTCCTATCTTGCTCGTTTGTCTACCCCTAGTTTATTCCTTTTTTCGTCACCTACTTTCCAGCATAGGTGGTTAGCGATGATGTTAGTTGCAATGATGATGGCGTTCCGAAAGTTTGATCCTCCTTGATGTGTTTTGATAGGGTTTTAGATCCATTCCTCAAGGCCATTGGTGTTATGTATTTATGCAACAACACCTCTTGTTGGAGCCCCTTGTTGTTTATGAGTTTCCAAGCCCTTTTGGAAGCAAATGCTATTCCAAACTTATCCATATTATTTATTCCCCATTCACCGTGATATTTTGGTCTTGAAATCTCTTCTGAGGAAACCAAGGGAAGACCCATATTTTCCTTGTTTCCCTTCCAAATGTTAGTGAAGCAAATTTGCATAATCTTTGTTAAAACCTATTTTGGAGGGTGTGCCTGGGGAACCCATATGTGTGTTTAGTGGAAAATACAAGTTTTAAGTCTGTCCAATAGCCAGTTCCAACTTCTAATCTCTACATAAGTAGTGATTTCATTGGAGATGGAATCCTAGGCAGGTTAGTTTGTCATCAAAATCTTGTAGTTACAAGGGAAGGAATTTGAGGACCAAGTTTAGATGAAGTTGAGGAATGAGGTTTCATTAGATATAGTATTTATCCTTGTAGATATCCATCCCAATGGTGAGGAAAAAAAGGTTCATAATTCTAGCAAATATTTTGGCTTCATCTATAGATCCATTCCCAAAGAGGTGGAGGTCATCTACAAACATGAGGTTGGTGATTTGCAGTCTATTATCTATCTTAATACCCATTAGGTGTCCTCTAATGAGTTTGGATTTGATCATTGTATTGAGTCCCTCGATAATAAAAGAAAATAGTGGCGAGGGAGAGGGAAGCCTTGGTAGAGACCTTGTGAGGAGGTGAAGAATTGAGATCATGGGCCATTTATGAGTAGTGCAAATGAGGTCGTTTCGAGGTAGGCTTCAATCCATGAGGTGAGAGGAAATGAGAATCCACCTTGAATAATGATAAATTTGTGGTAGAGCCAATTGCAGAGGTAAAATTATTTGGACAAGTCTATTTTTTCTATGAATTCCCTTTTGTGCCTTACCTTGACAATGTGAAGTGCTTCTTGAACAGTGCCAATGGCATCTTGGATGTCCCTATCATGTAGGAATCTCATTTATTCTTTGGATATGTTATTTTATAAGATCTGTTCTAAATGAGCAGTGATGATGTGGGTAATGATATTATAGATGCAATTAAATAAATAAATGGGGTGAAAATGATCAAAGATTGGGGGATTGTTTACCTTGGGGATGGTAGCAAGGAAAGTTGTATCAAAGGAACATAATACCTTCCTTTGTGATTTGGATTCCTTAATGACTTTGAGGAGGTCCCAATTGATGATATCCTCTATTCCATGAATTAAATAAATAGGAAAACCATTGGGGCCTAGTTCTTTGTCACTTTGTATTTGATGAATAGAAAATTTGAGTTCCTCTTTCAAGGTAGGGGCCATGAGATGTTCATTGGATTTCTCATCCACTCACTTGGGAAAAACCAAAATGAGTACAAGAATGATTATGAGTGTCTCCTTTTCTAACTAAGTATATAGATTATTGAAGTGGTTTACTTTGGCTGAACTTATGGTGTTAAAGGAGTCATTGAGGTCTCCTCTTTGATTGGTGATCCATTGAATGGTATTGAATGATTTCTTAACTTTTTCTTGCTTGTAAAAAAATGCAGTGTTTTGGTCACTCACTTAGAGCCAAATGGCATGGTGTTTCATCCTTTAGTGTTACTTTTCCCATGCTAGGATTTGGTGTCTATCCTTCTATAAATGCTATAGTTCTTGGTGCCATGTATGGGTAGGGATTGTGAGACTAGCTCGAATGTGAAGAGTATCAAATTCTTGTTCAATGGTCTTGGTTCATGAGGAGGCATCTCCAAACTTCTTTGAGCACATTTGTTTTGAAACCCCCTTTATGATGATCACTTTACTTTGAAATTAAGGCATGAAGTCCCCATGGTCCTTTGATAGGGGGGTCTAGGATTCCTTGACAATTTGAATCTAGTTAGGGTGTTTAAGCTAATGGGTGTTGAATTTAAACAATGTGGGCATTTTCTTATTGGTCTTGTTAACCTCCAGTATGATAGTCAATGATAGAAACTCATATTTAGCCAAAAATCTATCTAGATGCTTCCCAATGAATTCTTCTCCCGAATAGTATTTTTTCCAGGTTGTTGTGGAGATGGATGGCTCAATGTCCACTAGGTTCGTTTACTTGACTAAACATACAAAGAAGTCAACCAAATGATCTAGTTGAGCTCGACTACCTCACTCTTCTCTTCATTCAAAATCAAATTTAGGTCCTATTAAGCTAGCAACAACCCCCCATATTATTTTCAACTTCAACATCTGATGGAGGCCAAAAAAAAAATCGTGGAGCCCCTCCTATTTTGGATGTTTCTATACCTTCAAAGACTTTACTATACATCATTTTCCTTTACTTTGAAGTTTTTTCTTATTGAGATTGTCCTGGTTCTTTTCCTTTGAAACTCACTAGGATCCTCAAAGTGTGTTTTGGTCTTTTCTTCAACCTTTAAACATGTTGTTTTACCCCTTATAAATTCTTCCAAAACTTGTGCAAACTTCCTTTTCACATCTCACAAAAGTTTGTTTCCTTGAGACATGTTGCACCTAAAATGTCTTTGACTGCGACATAAAACATATCACTTTGCAATTAAATTTAGTCGTGACATATCACAAAATTCCAAAATTTTCTCAATTACAACAAAGGGAAAGTTCAAAGTGAATTCTTTTTCATCTCCTTCTACATTGCATCCTTGGAATGTTTCTTTCCATGTGGCATATCACATGGCTTAAGTTTTCGTTCTCTTAACCCATTGCAAGGAATTTTTTTTCGCTTGCGATGTATCACATGAACCAAAAGTTTCCACTCGCACGACATATCACATAGAGTGAAGTTTTTTTCTTTTGTGGTGTTTCACACACACACAAAAAAATCATGTGATATGCTGCACTTACTTGAATTTTTACCGTCCACGATGACTTCTCTTTATGGCATCACACCAAAAATGATTTTCGTGTGATATGTTGCATCAGGTCAAAGTTTATGTTTGTGTGACAAACTTTTTATCACACCACACCAAAGTTTCTTTTTGTGCAATACACTAATATGACCCTTAATATGATGATTTTGTGAAGGAGGTCACCAATAACATATGAGATAATTTTTAATCTTGATATCTGTCTCCCCATAGACATATTGTTCCTTTGAAAGACTAACAATACTAATATCTGATGTTGTCATCATGGGTGAAGTACTAGACCTAGATATGGAAACCAAGAAAGTCAGAAAGGAAAAAGGGCCCATCCTTGAAGTGAACCCAAATAGAAATGGAAATGGGCCCCGTGACTTATTCCCAACATGAAGTATGGATTGCCTATTTTCGGGATAAGGCCCAAGGCCGAGTGTAATATTTCTTTTGGTTCATAATGTATTTTTATTTAGAAAGTTAGGAAAAGATGAAACTTGGGAAGTCTGAAAATTGTTAAGAAACAATTGCAACTCGTAGGAAACATTTGCAAATCATTAGCTATATATGCCCAAGAGTACCTAGTCGATAGGGCTCTTGCTTTTTGTAATTTTGGAGAACTATTTCTAAGAATTTTAATGAGAAGAAGTGTTTCAAGGCCATTATGGAGGAGAATTAATTGGTGTTGAGTGATATGTTGGTTGTGGATTGTTTCAAGTATTTGTATTGTCCTCTTCACCATTGTAAGGCTATATAGTTCATGTCTGGATTTATCTTCTGTGAGTTGATGGATTTGCATTTTAATTTCTTTTCTGGTATTATTGTTTTGAGTTGGTAAATATAGGGTTATGAATGACTGGTTGTTTCAGACTAAACTATTCACCTATATCATTTATCATTTATGAGTTTCTACTTTTCTCTAATAATTCACTTTTTTTGGAAGTGCAAGGAGTTTATGATTTACTTTATATTTCCCTTATTAGTTTTCTCCTAGCTAGGATAGGTTTAATATGTTCACCTGTATCATTCATCATTTATGATTTTCTTCTTTTCTCTAGTAGCTAACTATTTTGGAAGTGAAAGTAGGAGTATATGATTTACTTTCTATTTCCTTTATTAGTTTTTTCATAGCTAGGATAGGTTAGAGTAGTTTGTTTTTTGTACTTAGATTAGTTTTATATTGCACATTGCATCTTGCATTTCAATAATCACAACTTAATCATTTTAGTAATGGATGCAAGCCAGAATCTTGATGGGTCTCCTATCCCAAATGGTGTGAGGTCTAAATGGGAATTTGTACTAGGGATTACTAATATTTGTTGAAGAGAAATTTGCTCGCACCAATAGGTCCCATCCTAGGATGAGATGAGGGAAGTCCATAATCCCTTTTGTCCAAAATGTCTTGCCAAAAATCCTGCCTATTTTTGATTGGTTCTTAACATTTAAGAACTCGATATTGTGGTTTATCTCATTTGATAAGAGGGTGAAATACATGACATTTGAAGGTTTTACAGAGTTGATGAGGTTGTAAGAGGATTTCCAACCCACTCCTAAACCCCTAGAGAGGCCTACTAAGTTATTGCAATCAATATTCCATTTGGGGAGTATTTTTGGAAGGAGGCTTTCCATGACGCTTCGATAGACAATGTTTCCTGAATAAAAAAACATCATGCTTATGTAGATTTATTTTCCTATGCAGGGAAATTGTCTTACAGGTTGATCCTAGGTTCTTGTTGTTAAAGGAGAGAAAGATCTTTTTGGAACCCTCTTTGGGGGATTCAATTGCTCTAAGTTCCTTAGAGATGCTTTGCTATTTTCTTTGCTAACCTCAATGTTTTCTTGTGATATAGCCTTCTATTGGACAACTGAGAGGGGGGGGGTGAATCAATTGTTACCGTGCTTAAACAATAATGCTTATTTTAAATTCTTTGCAGAGTACTTAATGACAATCACAATAATGTAAGGAAGTAAGCAATAGAACAATCAACATCATTTTCACATATGAAATATACAGAGACAGATATTTCTTGAGGAAACCCATAAAGGGTAAAAACCTCTTCTTCTTTATATGATAAGTATCTTTTCATTCTGTACATTATCATACATATGAGCTCCAACTCATTGTGAGGCTACAACCTCTGTATTGCAAGTTGCAACTTACTGAGAGAACCAACTCTCTGTTTTCTCTAGCACCTACTAGAAGGAAGCACCAACTCTCTGGTTTCTCTAGAACCCACTAGAAGGAAGCACTAACTCCCTAAGTGTTCCAGCACCAACTGGATGGAAGCACCAAATTCCAGTCACACAGGCACCAACCTGTATAACAGAGAACAACAGTTCTCTCTTGTACCACCCTGCCACCCTGGTTTCTCTGGCTGCAACTAGATGGAAGCTACAACTCCCTGTGTTCAAGCACCCACTTGAACCTTTGAGGACAACAGTCCTCCCTAGCACCTCCCTACCACCCTGAAATATAATTTTTTGCTAATGAAACTTATCACAGTGATACAATATTTATCATTGGCTTACCAGACTTATCATTGTTCTGCTACACTGCGCTGCTCTGTCTGCATCAGTGTCTTCTGCACACTCCTTGCGCTTTCTATTCTTTTTCCTTTTTGTGCTCTCTACACCATGTCCCTTCAATGCACCATTCACCTTCTGTACATTTCTACTGCTGTGCTCTGCCTCCTTCTTCACACCTCAATCACACTCAATAGCCACCACATTTCTTCTTTTTCAACATTCTTATTGTCTCTATGCGCCTTGTGCATGCAATCTCCTTCTTTCTCTTGCATCCTCTCACGCCCCAATTTCCTCCACATCGAGGTGTTTTTGCCACTTTACTCTTCCACAACTAATCCCATCTCCTGTGTGCCACGTTGTCTCTCTCTGTTCTGCATCTCATGCTCATTGTCAGTGCTCTGCCTGATCATCATGGTAACTCTTCAGCTTCTCTGGTGGTTTCACCCCGCGTCCATCATCACTGGGTGTTATCTCAAGATTCCTTAGCTTCTATGGCATTTGAGACTCTTCGTCTTCTTTGTCATAGGCGAGCTCATTCTCTAGAAGAAACCATCATTTGTTTCTAGCAGTTACACTGTGAAGTGCAACAGTAGCCCTCCGATCTTATTCAAATTCATCTGCACCGTTGAATTGACTTCATTGAATCTTGCATTCATTCGCCATTTCTCACTTCGGCATTTCGACAATCCTGTTGTGTGGCATCTCGACTCTCCAAGTCGTGATCACCGAAACTTCGAAAAAGGATCTTGTCACTTCAAGATTTTCTCTATAGCTCTTCGACCATGTGACTACG
>JASDQU010100472.1:234959-263499 GCA_032191745.1 Picea mariana | reverse complement strand
TTAAGTTTTCTCTATTATTCTCCTCACCCCACCTTCATATGGGTGGGGGGAATAATAGAGAAAACTTATTAAGTATATGAATGGGGAAATAATAGAGAAAACTTATTAGAATGAGGATGGGATAGGAGAATAACAATATGCTTTTGGATTGGAATTTAAAAAATGTAATTTTTACATTAAAACATTTTAATATTTTTTTAATATATTAAATTTGTTTTATGTAAAAAATTATTAATTTATTTATATATTTACACAATCAAATTAATATATAAATATGTATCCATAATAACACGCCTTATAAATATGTATCCATAACAACACAACTTTCTCACTTGCATTTTAGTTGGAATTTAAGAAATGTACAGTGATATTAATATACAAATATGTATCCATAACAACACACTTTTCTAACTTGCATTTGGGTTTGCAATTCTAGGGATGTACTTCGATCATTTTAGTATTTTTTTAATATATTAAATTTATTTTATACCAAAAAATTATTAATTTACCAATATAAATTTATAGAGTTAAATTTATATATAAATATGTATTTATAATAATATACTTCAATATTACAATAGCTTCGTGGCTCTGCGGCTAGGGTTTCTTTGAGGCTACGTATTTTCTTTGAGATCTTTGTGTTTGTTTGGGGCATGGCCTTTGGAATGGGGAAGGAGCCCCCCTATGTCTCCTCCTCCGCTTGACATCACAACATTCCAGGCATTGATCGCTTCCTACTCCAAGTCGGTGAAGCTTGCACCCTCAAAATTTGTCAAAACTAGATGAAATGTCAAAGGTACCAGTTCAATCGTCATCTCATACTTTTGCACTTCTACTGAATGAAAACATGCTTTTTGGGAAGTTCATTGGCCTACGACTGTTTCCAAGGGCCATTGACCAATGGCTAGATCTAAACTGGAGAAATAAAATACAAGGTCATATGTCTTTTGCTTTCTGTGGTAAAGGCATTTTTGTTTTTCTGTTTGAAAATAAAGCAGAATAGGACTTAATCTTTAGGAGTGGTCCCTATTTTATGGGATCAAGGGGTATGTATTTAAATAAATGAACTCCTAACTTCAGTGCAAAGAATGATATTCCCTCTGTGGTTCTTGTGTGGGTTTTCCTTCCATTCCTTCCCTTGGATTGTTGGAATGATGAAACTTTGAAAAGTATTGGAAATGCGTGGGAAGATACATCGATTGGGATGAACCACGAGAAGGTTTACAAGCACGTGTGCATCTATGCATAGAAGTAGATCTGGAAAAGGGGTTACCAGAAGCTATACAGTTAACCCTTGACAATTGACCTTACATTCAAAAGGTGCATTATGAGTAGTTTCCATTTAAATGTAAATCTTGTCATGAATATGACCACTTTGCCAAGAATTGTCCTCAGAACAAATCAGATCAACGAGAAGAAATGGCCCAAGAGTAATGGCAACATCCAAAAAGGAAGAAATATGTTGGGAAGACAGTGATCCAACAACAAGAGCAAGTGCAGGGGGGCAATCTATCTCCGCCCTCCCCTTGTAACCCTATATCTTCAGTTGGAGAGGATTGTGGGGGGAATCCATTAGAAATAAGTACTCGACATTAAAAAATATGGAGGAAAACATCGATTAATCAAGAGAAAAGGGTCATGAAAATGAAGAAGGAGACAATATAGTTTTGGAAGAAATAGAGACTATGGGACTTCCCTCGGATGTTGTCCATAAAAAACATTGAGATCCAACTCCAAGTAAAATTCGTTCACACCTTATTTCATGGATACTAGAAATTTTAGAGGAAGGTAATCATGAGGATATGGAGGATGAATCTGAAATAGAACTCACTCAAAGCACAACAAATAAGAAAGTGGGGAGGAAATCTAATCACAGTATAAGGGAAAATGAAGCAGATGGGGACAAGAAGTTAGGTATCAAAACCACTCTGGAAGGAATTCTTAAAAAGGATGGGAAACCAAGGAAATCTCGTGCCCAGATTGCAAAAGGCTCAACCCAACTCTCGTCTGAGCCCTCTAAAGGGAGAGCCACCAAATATTCAGGTAAATAATGAAATTAGTCTCCTAGAATTGCAGAGGATTAGGTAGTATGGACAATAAAGAAGCAATGGGAAAGTTGTTTCGATCAAAAAAGCCTCAAATCCTTCTGATATAGGAGGAAAAATTGAAGGAGCTTGAAGGTCTTCAAGAATTGCAACAAATTTGGAAAAAAAGTAATGGTGAAGTAATAAGTGCGAGAGGGGCATTAGGGGGAATAGAACTCTCTAGATGGAAGGTAGTTACAAAGCATCCCACTGGATTGTGGTTAATTTGGTTCATCTCTCCTCAGGTATGTCTTATCGTATTTTTAATGTATATATGCCACATAATTACTAGGAAAAAATAGAATGTTGGGACTCTCTTTTGGGTCTGGTGGATATTGAGTATTCCCAAAACTATATAATTGTTGGAGACTTCAACACCACAGTTCACTTGAAAGAAAAAAGAGGGGGCTCCATAGTTACGCAGGAGAATATGGGGGATATGATGTCTGCTCTGGACTTGATGCATGTCCCTCCATCTAAAGGCCAGTTTACTTGGAATAACATGAGAGCAGGGCCAGGGCATATTTGTAAATTCTAACCTTGTACAATGTCTACTGTAAACAGATATTCAGAAAAGAATAGAAAAGATACAATGGAAAATGCAAACATTACACAGAGATTTTTCCCCTGGAAACCCAAACCGAGAAAACCAGCATATATTATATCCATACATTGTGTTACATTGTTTACAATACAATATACATATAGGAGCCAGCGGCATCCAAAACCCTAACCTAATGACCTGGATTAGTCCAAAACCCTAATTCCTTAACTAGAAATAGAAAACCATCGGCAAAAAACATGTGTCGAAAAAACCACCTAAATACATGACACTACTACTCGTGCAAAGAATATAACACATACCCAACAATATTGTAGCAAAGTTGGACTGTTTTTTGTCCTCAACTCCTTTCTTTCTCTTCCAAAATCATTCTCTGCTTCCATCATTTATTGGGCTAGCTCGAATCATCGCCCTATTTCTCTATGTTTTGTAAAAGAAGAAAATTTGGGGCCTATCCTGTTCAATTTTAACCTCCTTTGGATCGAAAAATCAGATTTTTCCCTTTGTTTCACGTGCTTGTAGCCAATGGATTTTTGGTTCCCCTATGCATATTTGGGAACAAAAACTTAAATTATCCAAAGCCGCACTAAAATAATGGATTAAAAAATGAACTTGCCCTTTGAATACTATAGTTTTGGAGAATAAGAGGACATTGGAAGAAATACAAAATAAGATTGAACAACATGAAGTGTCATTAGAACTTTTAAAGCAAGAACAAGCTGCCTATCAAAATTACATAAAGTCCCTGAAAGAGGAAGAGACCGCTTGAAAATTGAAGTCGATATATTTATGGATGTAAGATGGGGATAAAAATACTACCTTCTTTCATAAAGATGTTAAAGTGAGGCAATGGAGAAACATGGTGGAGTGTTGAAAAGTCAACAAGAAACATGTGTCTAATTTACTTTTCCCTTAAATAAATTGGACAATAAATATTTAATCTATTATTTCATTCATAACTGAGTGAGTTGGAGTTGTGACAAAATTATAAGTGTAGTTAACTGAGTTAAGCTCAGTTGTACCAGTTGTAACTAAACTTGCACTAGTGAGAGTTCAGTAAATCAGTGAACTCACATGCAACTGAAGATTCACCACGGTTAACTACATGCATGTCAGATCCAGTGGAGACCCAGTTGAGATAACAGGTGAAAGGGACAGTTTGGCTATCAGTTGTGATTTGAGTGAAGTGCACTCATGCAATCACACATGCAGTGGATATGCTTATGAGCATGTGCAAACTAGGCAATTTGAATTCAATTGTGAAAATTCTAATTGCAGGGATTGTGCAAAGGAGGCAGGTTGTGTGGACACAAGGAATTGGCACATGTATTTGTTGATTTGTGTATGACAGTGTGAGACGATTTTATTGTACCGAGAGCTCTTGGATTAGAGTTTTGTATGAGATTGTTTCATGATTCATGATATACATAATATATGATAGTGGGGTTTTTAGCTTTACGCTTTCTCGGAAAAACTTCTGTGTTATGTGTTCTTGATATTTCACTTTGTGATCGTGGTTTAATTTTCCTCAAGAATAATAGTAGAAGCGATTCTGTATTTAACAGTGGCATATAATTGTTAGATCAAGAGAATCGCAGGAAATACTTAATTTGTATTGAAATTTCTACATGGAGGAAATAAAGACACAGAACAGTGAAGTGGTTACCTCTTTTGAGGAGATCAAAGGTATGGCCACATCACATTATAGCAAGCTCTATTCAGAAGAGAGTGAGATGGATGAAGAGTTATGTGACCAATTCTTAACTCACATACCATTGAACATTAAAGAGGAACATAATCTAGAATTGAACAAGCCAATCTTAGAGGAGTAGATTCTAGTAGCTATCAATCAATTCAATCATGACAAGGATTTGAGCCCAGATGGCTTCACTATTCACTGAATCTACAAAAGATGTTGGTCCATTATCAAATATGATCTCATTCAGATGCTCCAATATGTGCACAAATTGTCCTGGTTGGTGGGAGCTACAAACTCCTCATTTTTAGCCTTAATTCTAAAGGAAAAAAGTGCCACATCATTTGATCGATTTCGTCCAATTTCACTATGTAATGTATCCTATAAAATCATAGCAAAGAAAATAACAAATAGGATGAAACCTTTGCTAATCTCTTTGGTTCTTCCAAATCGAGGAGGGTTCGTGGAAAATAGACAAATCTAGGACAACATAATTTTGGTTCAAGAGGCTATTCATTCCAGCTATAGTCATGGGAAAAAAGGGATGGTTATAAAAATTGATATGGAAAATTCCTTCGACAGTGTCAAGCATAGTTTCCTTAAGGCGATTTTGAAGAAAGTTGGATTTAATAAATCCTTTATCTCTTGGATTGGAGCATGTATCAATTCTCCTTGGATTTCTCCTTTGGTTTATGGCAGACCTGCTCCTTTTTTTAAGGCTTCAAGGGGGCCGCGACAAGGATGTCCTCTCTCCCCCTTACTAAATGTTCTTATGGCTGAAGCACTCAAAAAAATATTAGAATGGGATAGGAGATCAGGAGAAATTCTAGGGCTGCACATCGCCAAAGGGGTGTAAAGAATCAATCATTCACAATTTGTTGATGGGAGGAGCCTCTAGAATTATTGCTAAATGTTTTAAAATGGTGTTGGATCAATTTACTCAAATATCTGGAGGTCTCATAAATAAAAATAATAGTCAAATCTATGCTTGGAATATAAATTCTCATACTTTATTAGATATTGCTCATATCCTTCAATTTCCTATTTCTGACAATTGGAAATCTTTTAAATATTTGGGCATGCCAATTTGCTTGAAATTACTCCTAGGCGAATCTTGGCATATTATCTTGTAGAAAATTAAAGAAAAAATTGAAATTTGGGGCACTTACTAGTTGAACCCAACATGTATATTAGTTCTCATCAAGTCTGTGTTGTCATCATTTCCTATATATCAGTTTTCATCTCTCTTAGCTCCTATGAAATTAAAAAAATCTCTAGCCCAGGCTATTCAGAAATTTTTATGGCAGGGAGGAAAATCAAACACTAATCGATTACATTTGGAAAATTGGAATCTAGTTATATCTCCTAAGGATCATGGGGGGCTTGGTATCAAAGATCTTGAATTGGTAAACATCGCGCTAGGAACACAATTGTTATGGAGAATGGTAATGGGGAAAAATGAATGGTGGAAAAGAGCCTTGATGATGCAATATTTTGAAGGGGATAGAAGAAGATGTCTAGATGCTCCTCTCAGAAAGCAAGCGGGCTCTCCAATCTGAAAGCTTCTTTGGGCCTCTACTCCCCTTCTGCAAATCTCTCTCTTTTGGGTGCTAATAAATGGGAATTATATTGACATATGGTACGATGGGATTCTTGGTTCACGACCCCTTTGTCAGGATTCCTCCTTTGATGTTATTAGGCAGTGGTTGTTCACTCAACAAAAGTTCAAATTATTTGACATCTCTGTTTGAAATCCAAATAGATATTGGCAGGATTGGAATTTGGGCAATATTGTTAGGATATTTAGACACTTAGGAGTTAGTTAAGATCTACTTGGTCTAATGTGTCATTAGGTAAAAGTGTGTTTATTTAGTATGCATTAGTATGCATTTGCAGTTAGGAAATCTGATGGTCACGATATGTTCCCAACATAGAGTGATCTGACGGTTCATACTCTCCTCGATCTTAACGACCATTGATCTATGGCTTAACACCTGATTGGTCCATGATCTCTATTTAAAGAGCATGGAGGGTCATTTTCCGATGATCGATTGTGAGAAACTCTTGTAAAATATCTCTGTAATCTTTTTTTTTGCATTAATAAATTGCTCCAAGTGGCCGCATTGGCTGGGGCCGTGGATGTTTCCCCGTAGGGGTTTTACCACGTGAAATCATCGGTGTGTTGATATTTGATCTGGTTATGTGAGTGGTTACTGAAGGTGTCCTCTGTTGGAATACCTGTGTTGTCTAACATGGTATCAAAGCCTGTTTGAAGACCCGCTCCTGTCGTAGATCGAGATCGTGAAGCCAAGTTGCCTCATCTCCATTTTATGTCATTTTCATACATTTCTGGGCCGAGATGATTGTTCCATTGCATCTGGAGAACTCGTTTTAGTTAGGAACATTTTTCGTTTCACTTGAAAAGGTTTCCATTTGCCCAAAATACGGCCATTACAGTCAGATCCGGAGGTATAACGTCTGAATACACAATTTTAAAATTTCTGCAAAGTTTTATTTTGGTTTTATCTTGGTTTGATATTATTTGTTTCCAGGTTGCTAATCTTTTAGATCTATGTATAGCTCTTTGCCCCATGCCTTGTGCGATCTCAGAAAATTAGAAGCCGATAGGAAAAGGTGCATCTTCCAGGTAAGCTCACCGAGACCTAACCCTTGTTGTCATCGAGAAGTGAAATTATTTTTTCTTGTGTGAAAATATTTTTTTTTAGCACGCTCTCCAAGGCTGTCTTCCACAACAACAACGCCAATCCTCCTTCTGAACATTACAACACTTCCAGTATAAAAGTGAATCACTATAAGTAGCTTTAATATTTTATTTTAGAGTTATTTATTTTGCATGCAACTTTTCTGTTATAAAGTAACTTCATTGTAAAAGTGATCCCCACTTCTCTTTATAAAAGTGGGTCACTTCATAAAGCAACTTACACTATCACATGGTCATTTGATTACCGTTTATGCCTTTTTTCTAAAAGGGCATAACTCTCACATCCGAAGTCTGTTTTCAGTGCCATTTTTTTTAAACCGCATAACTTTTCAAGCTCTTTCCATCCAGATCATTAGTTTTAGTTTTTAAATCCATATTATCTACATATTTAATATGGCTTCTACAAGTAATGTTTTGCTTACCAACACCAACTACTTCCAATGGAAATCTCATATTGAAGATTTATTAAGAAGTAAAGGCTTGTACCAGATTACCTTGGGAAAGGAAAAATAACCCACTGATGATGATAAGAAATCCAAATGGGATAATATGAGTGATGAAGCATGTGGACTAATCAGAATGTCCATCTCTCCTGATTTAAGATACCACCTCTAAGAAATTGATGACCCTGAAGAAGCTTGGGACAAGATTGAATCTATGTTTGGTAAACTCAATATTATTCGAGAACAATAATTAGAAAATCAAGTACTGACCTTGAGTCCAAGTGATTTTTCTTGCCTTGGAGACTATCTATCTAGGTTTAAAACACTCAGAGTTTTATGTGAAGAATGTAAGATAAAAATGGAGGAAGAGTGTTGCATCTATCTTATTCTTTCTAAGTTAGGTAGTGCATATTCTGTGTTTGTATCTACCTTTTATGCCATGAGAGGGGATCTAGGGAAAGCTTATGCAAATCCCACTCTTGAGTCCTTTTGTGCTGCTTTGATTAGAGAGGAAGATAAGCTTGTACAACTTGGAGTGATCAACACTGCAGGTACCTCCAACAAAGCCTTAGTTTCCCAGCAGAAAGATAAACCCAAGAATCCCAAGAAGAAACATCCTCGCCACAACAACAAGCAATATAAGGATCCCAAACCCACTCAGACAGATTTTGCTCCAAATGGAGACAAATGAGAAAAATATAAAAATAAGAAGACTGACAGACATTGCAACTTTTGTGATAAAGATGGTCATGATGAGTCCAAATGTTTCAAGAAGATGGCAGCTTTAGAAGAAACGATGAAGAAGTACAACATCAGTATTGATCCTACTTCTTCTTCTTCTTCTCATGGACATGCACTTTCTACTTCTGGTTTCTCCTTCAATACACCTTCTACCTATACTTCTGATAAGTGGCTTATTGATTCTGGAGCATCTTATCATATGGCTAAGGATATAGAGATATTTTCTACTCTAAATGAATGTAACACCAAGAAAATATTTATTTGTGATGATAGATCTCTTAGTGTTGAAGGATCTGGAACAGTACAAGTAGAAAATGGTCATTTCAATGATGTATTATGTGTTCCAAGTCTTTCTTGTAACCTTCTATCAGTATATCAAATCACTCATTCAGGTGAAGGTAAAACCGTAGAGTTTTCACTTCACCAAGTTGTATTCAAGGATGTAAAAGATCCTAATCATGTTCTTGCAACTGGAATTGTTGATGATATTATCAGGTTGTACAAGTTTGACAACTTTGGGTCATCATCTTTTTCATCAGTTTTTGTTGCTCATAGCGATGACTTGAGCAAACTTGGGCATGAGCGGTTTGGTCATATAAACTATCGCTCATTGCAGCAACTATGTAATCAACAGATGGTGACTGGTCTTCCACTTGTTTCATGCAAAGATGGTGTTTGTGCCGGTTGTGTTCTCGACAAACATCATCGAGACAGTTTTGAAAAACGTGCCTCTTGGCACGCCTCGGGTCCTTTGCATCTTGTTCACAGTGATTTGTGTGGTCCACTTTCTTCTCCTTCTTTTTCTGGGTGCAATATTTCTTAACTTTCATTGATGACTTTTCTAGACGTACTTGGGTTTACTTATTAAAACTTAAGAGCGAAGTTTTTGGCCTACAACGCCCTTGTAGAAAAGCGATTTGGACATCAAATTCAAAGGTTAAGAATAGATAATGGAGGCTAATATGTGCACAATAATTTTACAAATTACTGCACTACACAGGGAATCCAAATGCAACACATTGTTCCATATACACCACAACAAAATGGTGTTGCTGAGAGAAAGAACCACACATTAAAAGAAATGTCTAATTGTATGATCCAATCTAAGGGATTAAGTCTAAAGTATTGGGCAGAAGCCATCAAATGTGCAAATTACATAGTAAATCACACTCCCACAAAGGCTCTTAAAAATATAACACCGGAAGAAGCTTGGACTAAAATTATACCAGATGTAAGTCACTTCCATGTATTTGGCAGTATAGCATGGGCTCACATTCCTGATGAGAAAATGAAAGCATTGCAGCCTAAAAGTGAGAAGTGTATATTTGTTGGTTATTCTGAAGATGTCAAAGGTTACAGACTTCTTCAATCACATTGTAATGAAATTATTATTAGAAGAGATGTTAAATTTGATGAAAATCTCTTGGCATGCAAGCCTAATTCGACGTTTGTGCCTTCTTCGGCCTGCGAGCCATCTTTGACATTTGTGCCTTCTTCTGATCTGATTTCTTCTTTAAATGATGACAGTGAGGATGAAAATCCACCTCCGCCTGCTCACCCTACTCCAGATGAGTCCTTTGAACCTGAACCAACACCAGTTCCACCACTTCCTAGATGGGTTCGTTCAACACAAGAAGTAGTTGGTGATCTTGTTGGTGATCCTTCAGATCAACGTCGGACACGTTCACAGTTCTAGCGAGCCTCTTCTCTTTTATCTCAAGTTTCAGAAACTCGTGATCCAGATACATTTGTAGAAGCTTCAGGTCATCCAGATTGGGATACAACAATGAATGAAGAGTATCATTCTTTAATGGAAAACAATACTTGGGATCTTGTACCTCTTCCAAAAGGAAGAAAACTTGTCATATGTAAATGGGTCTACAAAACTAAGTATGCATCAGATGGAAGTGTTGAAAGACACAAGGCTCGTTTAGTTGCCAAAGGATTTTCCCAAGTTGAAGGAATTGACTATCATGAAACCTTTGCCCCTGTAGCCAAAATGAATTCCATCCGCCTTGTTCTTGCCCTTGCTGCCTCACATAAATGGGAGGTCCATTAGATGGATGTTAAATCCGCCTTCTTGCATGGAGATTTGCAAGAATAAATCTAAATGGAAAAACCTCCTGGCTATGTCCAAAATGACTCTAGCCTTGTTTGTCGCCTTCAAAAATCTCTTTATGGTCCAAAGAAAGCTCCCCGAGCTTGGTATGCCAAAACGGACACCTTTCTTATTGCCACCGAATTCTCTAGATGCCATTCTGATCCTAATGTCTATACCAAGAAAGTAGGAATCCATCTCATAATCCTTTTCCTTTATGTTGATGACCTTATCCTTACTGGTAGTGACTCAAAACTTTTAAACCATGTGAAAACCAGCCTTAAGAAGAAATTTGAAATGACAGACTTAGGTTTTTTGCACTACTTCCTTGGCCTCCAAGTTTTGCAAACCAATGAAGGATTTTTTCTTTCCCAGTCTAAGTATGCTTGTGACCTTCTTTGTCACTTTCACATGGACAATTGTAAACCAACCGCTTCTCCCTTCCAGTCTAGAGTCAATATTACTGCCACCTGTACTTCTCCCGAAGTCGATGCCACCCTGTACCATCAGTTAGTTGGTATCCTCTTATACTTGACTCATACCTGTCCCGATCTTTCCTTTGTTGTTGGTCTTGTTTCTCGGTATATGAAAACACCCCATGAAAGCCATTGGAAAGTAGCTAAAAGGATACTTCGCTATGTCTGTGGTACAGTTCAGTTTGGGATACATTACAGTTCAGGGGGGACTCCTTTATTGGTTGGTTTCACTGATTCAGATTGAGTTGGTGAACCTGATGATCGGAAGTCTACTGTAGGTTATGTTTTCAGCCTTGGTTCAGGACCTGTCACTTGGGCCTGTAAGAAACAACAGGCTATTGAACTTTCTTAAGCAGAAGCAGAGTACTGAGCAGCGGTAAATGCAATTCAAGAAGCCTTGTGGCTTCGATAGATCCTTTCAAAGTTTGGATTCCAGCAGCAACATCCAACCAGCCTTTGGTGCGACAATCAAAGTGCCATCAATCTCGCCAAAGACCCAATTCAACATCAACGTAGAAAACACATCGAGCTCCACATGCACTTCATTAGAAAGCTCATTCATGATCAAGTTATTGAAGTGTTCTTTTTTCCTACAGAAGATCAAGTTGCAGACATTTTCACAAAGTCTCTTACAGAAGCAAAGTTTTCCAAACTTCGATCTATGTTAGGAGTTCAGGAAGTTGTCATTAAGGGGGGATAGGCTCTAATGCCTCCTTCCTTATCCTATTGTGTCATTATTGTAAATCCTTCAATCCTATCCCAAGTTTTTCTTAAGGGGGGATGTTAGGATATTTAGACACTTAATAGTTAGTTAAGATCTACTTGGTCTAATGTGTGGTTAGGTAAAAGTCTGTTTCTTAGTGTGTTTCTTTAGTATGCATTAGTATGCATTTGTAGTTAGGAAATCCAATGGTCACGATATGTTCTTGACATAGAGTGATCTGACGTTTCATACTCTCCTCGATCTTAACGACCATTGATTCGTGGCTTAACACCTGATTGGTCCATGATCTCTATTTAAAGAGCATGGAGGGTCATTTGTCGATGATCGATTGTGAGAAACTCTCTTGTAAAATCTCTTTGTAATCTTTTTCTCTACATTAATAAATTGCTCCAAGTGGCCACGTTGGATGGGGCCATGGATGTTTCCCCATAGGTGTTTTACCACATGAAAACATCAGTGTGTTGATATTTGATCTGGTTATGTGAGTGGTTACTGAAGGTGTCCTTCCTCTGTTGGAATACCCGTGTTGTCTAACAAATATTCCTTTGCAACTTTGTCATCATGCTCATAATATTCTTCTTGCTCTTAAAGGGGTTGCTCTGTTTCACTTGGAAGCACATGATTGCAGAGGTTGGGGAGCGGCTGGTTATTATGTCAAGGAAGGATACAGGGCCTTGTTTCTCCAAAATTCTACTTCAAAAAAATATTCTATATAAAGGAATGTTTGGAATAATGACAGGCTCCCCAAAATAAATATTTTTTGTTAGAATCTCACTCAAGGTAAGATTCTTACAGGGGGGAATTTGACCAAAAGAGGGTTCCAAGAGCCATTTCAATGTGCTCTCTATGAAAAGAACTTGGAGACATATTAGCATTTATTTTTAGAGTGTGTTTATTCAAAACAAGTTTGGAATCTGGTATATGAGGAGCTGTTACACTTGATAGCATGGCCTTCCAATACAAAAAATCTGTTGGGAAAGTGGGGGAGACACTATAGGGGATCCTTTTAGGGTAAGGAATTATTTCAAAGGGCGTGGAAGGTTTCTCCTAAATATGTTTGTTGGAAAATCTGGCTTGCTAGAAACAGAGCCATATTCAAAAATCAACGTCCCTTGCCAAGATCTATAGCAGCGAGATCCATGGGGTTAATGGGGAATACTTCAATTCAAAAAGAATCTGGGTAGATGACCAACAGACCTTGGACCGAGCTGAATAATCTTGGATGTCACAACTTAACATAGCTTTCAAAAATCGGGTTAAGGTTCATCAAAGCTAAAGTTGGTAGCTTCATTCCTCTTCCTTAGAATTTTTGTCTTGGTTGTCTTGTCAATCTAGTTATACTTTGTGTTTTGATGGAGCATCAAAAGGAAATACATGGGAGGCAGGTGTGGGAGGGGTACTTTATGACCCTAGAGGAAATCATGAATTAAACTATTATTGGAATATTGGCTTCACCTCCAATAATAAGGTTGAAGCATATGTAGTATATCAAGGGGTTCAGCTGGAAAAGTAGAGGCAAATATTTGAATTGAACATCGTAGGAGACTCCAAAAACACAATTAGATACTTTTTTTAGGCTCTTCCCTGAAAGAAACAGGATATAAAAACCTGATTGAGCATATAAGGAGCTCCTTGCTCGGTATTAAGTTCCAATTCTATCATATTTATCATCATCATAATTCAGAAGTGGATGAATTGGAAAACAAAGTTATTGGTTTGGCCCCTGTTCATATGAGGGTCGAAGGAGTAGAGCATATAGTCACCCCCCCGGTAACTATGACATTGCACATGGGTAGGGCCCACTTTGGCCATGTGGAATATTCCTTTCTTCTGTGTGGTGGTAGCATGCATAAGCTAATATATGGTCAGGTCGAGAAGTTCACGCATAGGAGAGAATTAATGAAATATAGTGGAAGATCAGTGCTAGATCGTGGGTGCTATCAACGTACTTAGAAGATGGTACGCTCTTGGCCTATTTTTGTTCCCAATCCACTGGATCCGGCTCTAGTGGGGGGTATCATAATTAGGGGAGAATGTGAAACAGATAGGAAAATACAGTTTCAAAGGCCAAATTTGGGAGTTGACGACAAAAAAATTCTGATTTCGCATGGCCACCTTGTGGGACATAATCTGGATATGGATTCGAAGGTACAAAGTGCTTGTATTACTCACTCGGGGATTGATTATACTGCTATTAATGAAGGAGTTTAAGTTTCATTGGGTACTCTGAGTCTTGTATTTCTAGAGGTTAGATTGGGGGTTTGTTTGGTGCACACTATCTTTGGGTCAACTCTGTTAGGCAATCGGTTCTTGATAGATCCCTTGGTGCAATTCATTCTAGTGCTCGAGGTGTTTTGGTTCTCCTCAATCTAGTGACTATTTCTGATAAATTCTTGAATGAAGGCAACAAGTCTTTTTGACAATCTATTCAAAGAGAACCCACACTCTCATTTTTAAGTAGTCTACGTCCTCATTTGCTAGCCAATTTGGGAAATTGGAACAATATGGACCTAGAGATCAAATGTTGGAAGGAAGCAGAGGATGTGGAGGTAACTGAGTTTGAGGAGAGACAATGACTGGTTATAAGGGTCAATTCCCTTAGTTCAACTCTTACATTTGCTTTGGACAATTTGGTTCAACACATAACAATGATTAGCCAGTTACAGGATGAAGTGGACACTTTGAGAAGTCAACATGAATCATCGAAGCAACAGTTGGCACAGAGGGATGCAACTTCTAGTATTTCTCTCCCTGGCGAGATAGTAGATCGCATGGTAGTTTCATAGATGGTGAATATTCCAGACTTAAATGTTCCAGCTGAGCCTATTTTTGACATGGACAAGATAGAGGCAAGGACAGTGGACATACTTAAGCTTCAATCTTTTTGAGTATGTCATGTTTTTCAGTTTGTATAAACAATATCTTTTATCGATTATATACAATACATAATAGTAATTCTAGATTATGCATATGGCTAGTAGAATGATTGAATTTTGGAAGTTAATAGCTTTACATAAGCTAGAATTTTTCTATGACATCTTGCCCTCATTTTGTGCTAAGTGGTCTTGACCATGCCTTTTTAATCAATAAAATCTACGAAATTCTGTGAAAATAATAATAATATGCTTCAAATTAATATATAAATATGTATCCATAGCATTTGGGACTTTTCTAACTTGCACTTGGGTTAGAATTTGGGACTTCTCTAACTTGCACTTAGGTTAGAATTTAAGAGATGTACTTTCTACATTCTATTATTTTTTTTAATATATTAAATCTATTTTATGTAAAAAACTATTAAATACTAATATATATTTATAAAGTGAAATTAATATATAAATATGTATCTATAACAACACACTTTTTCTAGCTTGCATTTAGGTTAGAAATTAAGAGATGCAATTTCTATATTTTAATATTTTTTTAATATATTAATTTTATTTCATGTAAAAAATTATTAATTTATTAATATGTATAATTTGAGTGGATCTAATGGTTAAGAACATGTGTTTCCTTTTAAGAGATCAAAATAGGTTCAAACCCAAAGGGAGGTAGGGTATGTACACATTCATAGACTTTAACAGTTAAATCGTTGCGCAAAGAGGGTCTTTTATCCCACAAACAAAGGGGTTTCATACACCAATACAATTTGGTATTGGCTTGGAAATGACCTTAAAAATATATTATTATTATTATTATTATTATTATTATTATTATTATTATTATTATTATTATATATTTACAAAGTCAAATTAATATATAAACATGTATCCATTTTATGGATCACATATTTATAATGGGTAAACTAATATATAAATATGTGGGAATATGTTGACACGTACTCATATATTAGTAAACTTACATAAATACATGGGTTATTTTCACAAAGTCAAACGAATATATGAATATGCATTCATGTTAACGTATTCATATATTAATAAATTCATATAAATACATGGGATATTTTCACAAAGCCAAACGAATATATGAATATGTATTCATGCTAACGTATTCATATATTAGTAAACTCATATAAATACATGGGTTATTTTCACAAAGTCAAATGAATATATGAATATGTATTCATGTTATGAATCATGTATTAATATATTAGTGAACTATTTTATGAATACATGGGCTCATATTCATATATTAGATTGACTTTCAAAACATATCCACTTTTTTATTTTATTTAATCGAAAGAAAATGTTTTATTATATCATAATTGTTTGGCTAACAATAGATACATAAGACTTTCTAGTGTTTCTCAAGACAAAATACACAATTATCTACTGTAATGTCCCCCACCTCTTGATGAAGAGGTTTGAGAAGACTTAGTGGCTTAGGCATCCCCACTAGGCCATAGTCTCACACTGAGGGGAAAAGTAACCAAACTAATGTTATATTCTTAAGTTGACTTAATAAAAAGGTAAAAGGAGTTAAAAAGATATCTCAATGAAGGAATAGAAGCGCTGGAGGTTGAGTTAGGAGTTAACCCTAGGGGTTAACTTAACTCAACATGGAAATAGAAGAAAAGTATAAAGAGAAGGATAGGGCTCACCTCTCATTCATTTGGGATTTTGGTATTTGCTTGTTGATGCTCACGAGCATACAGTTTTGAGGGTTTTGATATTACAAACCCTAGAAATAACTCAATGGTGAAAGATTCCACTCACCTTGTTCCAAGCTTGGTCTCGGGGATGAAATACTCCACCCACACCATTCTACATCCATCATCAACTCAGGAGGACTAGCAGGGTCGTACCAGTTAGAACAACAAGGTCGTACTAGCTAGGGTTTTCTTGCAGGGGCGCACCATTGGTTGAGGAAGAGTTCGATCCAACATATTGGGGAAGCTTGGGAGGTTTTCAACATTATGGTTTTTCTTGCAAGCCCTTGCTCATCAATTTGAGGGCTTATTTGAGGAGTTATCACATCCCTATCATCTACTTGCAAGTTGAGATGATTTCAGGAGGAAGAGGACGTTTTGTGATTCAATATTTCTCAGATCTAGAAGGCTATAGGCTAGATCTGATCTTGAAACTTCTCTCAGGTGCTTGTGGCCACCCAATCTATCATTCTAGAGAGTTTTAGGGGATTCAGATCCCATATACATCCAGGCCGTACTATTGGCCATATCAGGGTTTCAGGAGGGCCATACCAATCTAGGGTTTCTGTAGTTTGAGGAGGAAGCTTCAACATTTGAGCTCCATATTTCAGGAGGAGGCTTCTAGAGCCTTGATCTATCTTTGAGAGGAGTTTGACAACATTTGGGGGTCTTCATCTTTAGGAGGGATGAACCCTTGGTATCCCTTGTCTTCAACAGGCAGTACCAACAGTCAGCAGAACCGTACTAGTTGCTTGAGGGTTAGGCTTAAACCCTAGTTTGCAGTTGAGCGTTCATCTTCTATTACAACCTTTAGGAGGTTTGATCTATATCACCAGGAGCATTTTGTATGTAGCTCTATTATTATCTTAAATCCATCTGAAGCTATTCCAAATCTGCTTCTCTATTTGTATCAGGTGCTTGATTTCTTGTAATAAAGTTCAACTATTGCTTGTGGTTCCTATCTTGTGCATGATTGAAGATCTTCATATGTTGGAATGTTTCTTGTCTAAATTCATGGTTGAATAACTGAATAAACCCTAAGGCTGAAATGTTGATGGCCAACCTGCACACATAACAGTAGAAAATTAAATCAATGGTTAGTTAGTAATTTCAAGAAAAAAATTGGCTTGGGATCATTACAGTGGTATCAGAGCTCTAATCCTCCAAACCTGTGAGGATTAGTGCATGAAAAGGTACAGTGGTATCTTTATGGGCAGAAGGAAGAAGCAGGCTAGTGAAACAGAAGTCGAAATGGAGGGTTCAGGAGATGACCATGAGCCACAGGGCTTGGCTTTCTTGGCAGCCGAATCCAATAAATTCCATAAAACCCTAACCAATACAAAAAACAACCTGGTCCACCACTTGCAAGAGAGCCAAGAGACAAACCGGAGGGAACAAGCCGAAATCACTGAGACCTTGAAGAAGGTAGATGGGAATCTGAGGAAGATTGATGAGAACCAGTCGATGATAACGCGGCTATTGATGCAGATGACTCACCAGGGGAAAGACTCGGAGACATATGGAAGCAAAGAGGCTGGTGGATCCCATGGTGAAACCATGTATAATCCCGAGAAAGTTCACAGGTCTGAGGAAATCCATGGAGGGGGTATGTCACATGGACATATGGGTAGTAGGGATAACCCTAGGCCGTACTTTCCCACATTCATAAATGAACAAGTATGGCAGGAGCAGGTGGATGACTTTATGGAGTAGATGGCACAGTGTACTAGGGCGTACCATGGTTTGGATATGATGATTTAGAGGCATATGTCCCTAGGTCAATATTGCCAACTCAAGTTCATAAACAAGCCCAGGCCGAACCACAGGAGCATTTTTGAGTTTGAACGAAGAGCAGGGAAGATGGAAATCCCATACTTTGATGGTACGACCAAGATGGCAGTGCAGGCATGGGTACAGAAGCTGGATACTTATCTACAGCTTAACCCCATGAGGGAGATGAAATCCATCAAATTTGCCACTATGTACCTGGATGGAAAGGCTCATGATTGGTGGTACCATGGACTCACCACAGTAGGCCACAATCAGATAGTGACCTACACAGAATTCACTCGGAGACTCATTGACAGATTTGATCAAGGGGATCCTAAGCTACACTTCTGGGAGCTCACACAACTCAGGAAAACAAGAGCAGCAGAGGTATACATTGAGGAATTCCAAAGGATAGCAATCATGGTACATGATATATCACCAACCAGGCTTATGATTCTTTTCACTGAAGGGTTGATGGAACCCTTGAAGGGTTGGGTAAAGGCCTTTAAGCCTACCAACCTATAAGATTCCATTTGGAGAACCAGGGACCTAGGACCAACTTCCAAACCCAAATTTGTACCTAGGCCACCTCTTAACACCGGAGGAAGAGATCAGAGACCTCTAATGAACCAGGGGGGATGTGACCCAAGGAGTTTTGACAGAGGTCGTGGTAGAATGGATGATAACACCAGGAGGGAACTAAGAAGGACACAACTCTGCTTCATGTGCAAAGAACCATGGAACCCATCACACAAGTGCATGGGCCATGGCCAAGTGCACTACATAGAGGTGACCTCAGATAATGAGGAGGAGGAAGACTACAACCAAATTCAGAACATGGAGGCTGGAACCACAGAGACAACAGAGGAGGAGGTCACATGACTAGATAGTACGACTGAGGGGAAAGCCACCTTGGCATCTATCAGCGGGGTGCCCAAATTTAACACCTTCGGGATGAGAGGAGTCTTTCAAGGGTATAAGGTATCAGTATTGATTGATAGGGGAGCCTCTCACAACTTCATTGACTCATCATTGTTGAGAAGGAGGCATATACCCACGGTGGAATTTGAAGGGTTCAAGGTGGAGGTAGCAGGTGGAAGCACTATGTCTTGTGACAGGTACATTCCAGGTATGAATCTTACCTCAGGTAGGCATGAGTTGATACAAGACGTCTATGTGATGGATCTGCTGGACACTAACATAATCCTTGGAGTTCACTGGCTCAACGCATTAGGACCTATCACCACCAACTATAAGACCATGGAAATGTATTTTACAGAGGAGGGTGGACGAAAGGTAGTGCTTCGAGACATGATAGGTAATTCTGCCAAGGTAGTTATGGCCAAGAAGATGGAAGCCATCTTCAAGAGGGAGGATATTGTGTATGCATCTGAATGTAGGATTTCGGCATGTGTGGATGAGCAGGGTAAGGTTCACTACACCTTATAGATCTAAGAGATCCTTGGCAAGCACCACAAAGTGTTTGGACCAATTCCTCTAGGGGTGCCACCAGATAGGGGGTTTGAGCATATCATTGAGCTAGAGATAGGAGCTAAACTAGTCATCACCACACTGTACAGGCATCTGAATAAGTATAAAGACGAGGTAGAGAAAGCCATCAAAGAAGTTTTGGACATGGAACACATCAGGCTGAGCTCTAGCCCCTTTGCTTCTTCAGTAGTGCTGGTCAAGAAGAAATATGGAACTATGTGAATGTGCATTGACTTCTGGGATTTGAATAAAAAGATAATAAAAAACAGGTACCCTATCCCTAGAATTGATGAACTGCTAGAGGAACTGCATGGGGCTGTCTATTTTACAAAAGATGACCTATGTTCTGGCTACCATCAAATCAATATGAGGGAGGAGAACATCTCAAAAACTGCTTTCAGATGTCATTATGACCATTATGAGTTCTTGGTGATTCCCTTCGGGTTAACCAATGCCCCAGCTACTTTCCAATCTTGCATGAACCATGTGTTCAACAAACAATTGAGGAAGCACTTGTTAGTATTTTTTGACGACTTGCTCATTGACAACAAGACATGGGAGGAACACCTTAGGCATTTGGACCAAATTCTGTCTATCATGGAGGAACAATCATTATACGCTAAGGAGTCCAAATGTGAGTTTGGAATGACAAAAGTTCTTTACTTGGGACACATAATTGGAGCAAAGGGGGTACAGGTACATCAAGAAAAAATAAAAGCTATCATGGAGTGGCCTACTCCTAAGACACTCACAGAGTTAAGGGGATTTCTAGGCATGTGCACGTACTACAAGAAATTTGTCAAAGGGTTTTCCCAGCTGCGTGCACCCTTGACCGATTTGACTAAGAAGGGAGCCTTCAAATGGAATGAAGAAGTTCAATTTACGATGGATAAGATGAAAAAGGTGATGAGCACGTGCCCAGTCCTAGCTCTTCCAGATTTCGACCTGCCTTTCACTTTGGAGTGTGATGATTCAGGAGAAGGTATAGGGGTCGTATTGATGCAGAATAGGCACCCTATTGCCTATGAGAGACAAAAACTCAGGGGTCCTGAGATACTCTACAACATTTATGACAAAGAAATGTTGGCTATCATGCACGCACTAGCCAAATTCAGGCAATATCTTGTAGGTGCACGATTTGTGGTCAAATCAGGTCATAACAGTCTCAAATACCTATTGGAGCAGAAGGACTTAAATGAAAGGCAACAAAAATGGGTAAGCAGAATACAAGCCTATGACTTTGACATTGAATTTGTTAAAGGGAAGAACAACGTGGTGGCTGATGCATTATCCAGGAGGCCATCCATTTTTTCCATTTCTTGCATTCGGGTAAGTTCGATCGCTCCCCTTTCTCTCAATAATAGTGCGAAATCAGGTTCGAAAGCTCTTGCAAAAGTTACCTTTGTTGCAGGATGGGAATGTTTAACTTCGATTGGGATCTTGTTATATAATTTATTAAATATTTGGATGACTTCAATAACAGTTTCTAAATTTTTCTTCCTTAAAGCCTCAAACTCAGTTAAATAATATAAGTGATCTTTCCTTTCACCCCATTTTCTTATAAAAGAGTTCTCTAACACGTTGTAGGATAATATCGAACCTGTGGAAAAACTTTGAAACTAGGTTCTCACCCGTCCTTCAAAAGTTTGAACAAACAACTATGAATATACATCTTCATGCTCGAGACCGAGAATATCTGCCAATTGATCAAAGAAATTTATATTTTCGGCCGCGGTTAAGTCTCCCTCCCCTGTAAACTTAGGTAGGTTTTTCATGTAGTATTCAGGTAAATCATGAAGGGGTACTAGGAGGACCAAAGGAGCGTACATGGCAGCTACTTTAGCAAAAATCCTAGGGGGTGGGGGTGGGGGTGGGCCTTGACCGCCCCCTCCTCCTCCTCTGGCAACTTCCATAGATATTCTAGGAGAAGAAACTGGTACGTTATAAAGAGGGTTTTCAAAGATGTATATCGATCCTTTAGCTTCTTTGGGATGAAGCAAAAAATATTTCGAGAACCGTTTATCAGGAGACGAAAAAACTGAAAAAGGGGGAAACGAGACACGGGGACTCGGTTCCTCTGACTTGCAAGATATATAAACAGGAGAACCTGCAAGAGTTGAATCTGAGTGTATGGTATATTCTTATAGAATTTTTGAGGTTGGGAAATTTATTTCGAGAGATGATGGGATATCAATCGAAATAGACTTTACTGTAGATGTCTCACCTTCTCTTACACCGAAGGTAGTCGAGTGAGCTTCAATCTTAGTTTCAGGTAGAACTAATTTAGGGTTTATGGTTTCAAGTGGAATATTAGCCTTAGACTGTGTGGATTTAGGTTGGTAAACCGCAATAGCTTGCTTAAGGAATCCTCTTGGTTTCAGTATTTTTTCAGGGTCGGAAACAGGCGAGGTCTGCTTATCATCTGGGTTTTGTCTGGTGTTCCTTCGACCGGATATCATCTTATTTAAATTGTGGAGTTGACAAGTGAATAATAACTTAGCCTTTATAAAGTGTTCACTCTTTGTTCACTATCAAAGAGAGAAACTCACAAATGTCGTTATCCCAGGGAAAATAATTTCATTTCTCTGTCCCTAGCAACGACGCCAAAAAGATGTTGTTCCAGAGTTTATACTTAAGGCTTGAAAGTATAAATTCTAGGCATCAGAAAATAAAGAGGGTCTATAAAGAAAGGAAAAACAACTCTCTAGGGAAAAAGGAGCTATGGCTGATTTCTGAGTTGTCTTTGTCTAGATTCCAATTGTTCCTGGATGCTAATGTCCTGCTCAATGGATGCCCATGAACGTTCAAGTTCAAACCGGGTGGTAGCAGTTCTTAAGATGGTGTTAAAAAGAGTTAAAGCGATACTTGTCTAATCTGTAAAACCAGGTTCGATATTGGAATGTCTCGTAACAGGTACAGTCATGGAGGAAAAAGAGTTTTAAAGATTTGTTGTTTTTTAGGTTGTTGTTTCTTTTTTAGATTATGTAAGAAAAAGTCCCAAATTTTGAATTAATAGTATAACAAAATCAAAGGTCGTTTCTTGTATCCAAGTTAAACTGAAAATCATGCATGAAATGAAAGAAAACATAAAGCTGTGGAGCAATGTGAGGCATCAACCAAGGAAGAATCTCACTTTGTGATAGAAGAAGAAATAGACAAGAAAAAATTTAATGAATCATAAGATATAGAAATCTAAGTAATTCATAGGTCTTGTACCTGCTGATAGCCGATACAGAGGAAAATATGTAAACGATTAGATGACTAAATTAATCAATCACTACAGTAGAGGTTGTACTAAATTGCAGCTAAGCATTCATCAAAGATATATGAGAAATGATGTTAAATATGAAATAACAGAGGAACACATAACTCAAACTTGACGGGATCTAGAGTCTTCGATTTGCATTTATATTAATTCTGGAAAATGAAAAATTTCTCTGCTACAATCAGCCAAGGAAAAATCCCCCTGGTGTCCACTTTCAAAATTGTATTTATACAAAGTTAATCATCAACCCTAGACGATTGGTATTCTCCTAATCTCCTAGGTGTTAACGGTTACAGAATACAAATTTGAACCGTTTTGCTTGGTTACCTTTTACTTTTCTAACAATTGGACAAAAATGAGCATACATGCGTTACTTCATCATTTCTTTGAAGTGCTTCCTTCGCTCAGTCCAAAACACTCGACGCACCTATCTAGAAACTGCACCAAAATTCTGGAAGGTTCTGTTGTATCCTTTGCTTCAAGCACATACAACTTCCTATGAATTTGGGGCAGCCTGTCTTCAATCTTTCCCTTTTCAAACTTTGTCGACTGCAATTGTAGATTTGGATTTATTAGCCACTTATCCATTTGGGTGATGTCAAGCTGCTTCAATTGTGAAATCTTGAGCTGGGATTCATTCCAACTCTCCTTGATATGCAGTTGATGCCTTACAACATTGATCTATCCTAATAGCCCAGGACAATCACCTTTACCAATGCCCAGTGTTTTTGTGTCTAGCTGATCAAACGCTTCTTCACATTATTTCTTAACTTCTCTTTCCATTTTCCTACTTTCAACAATATTGGTCTCCCATGTTTTTAATACGATGTCTCCCCTAATCTGTTCTTCTACAGTCATCTTTGGGATTGCTGGTACTTCCCATCTAGCCGAAAACGCTAGTGCCTTTTGAAAAGAAGCACGAGCTGTTGTAGCCTCTTTTTCCTTGAAAGCAATGTTATCCAGTGAATGGCTTATTTCCAGGAAGTATTTTTGAACGATTTCTATTTTAGAAAGCATGTTTTGTTGTTCTGCTTGTAGTTTCTCATGCACCTCTAGTGCTTTATCTTGAAATGATGTTATATTCACAACTTTTCCTTCAATGGACTTCAACTCAGCCTATAGCTATCTCACTAACTCTTCCTTCCGAATAAACTATACTTGACTCATTTGCATCTGCTTGTTCGCTTCTTCTAAACTAGAATTCAACAATTGCATTTCTTGCTTGTCAGCAGTTCTGGCGTGTTCAACTCTTTGATTTACCTCCTCTCGCATATTATTTTCTGTGTGCCTTATTTGGTCCTGCAACTGAGCTATCATTTGATTTTTTTTCTCCAGCCTTGTTTTCAGAGAGTCAACTGAGAATAAATTGGTCGTTGTAAAAGCTCCCATAGAGCCTGCTACTTCTATGGAGAAATCTTCCTCTTCTAGGTTCTGCCCATCTACGAGCACTCTGTGTTTCTTCACCATTGTGCCTTCTCTCAGATGCATTTCCTGTTTTACTACAACCTTCCTCTTCCTACTGAAAAAGTAGTCAGGGGAAGGTATCTCTTCTCTAGAGATAGGAGTAAGGTCACTTACATATATGACTTCTAGATGGGGGGTCCCAAAAGTTTACTGTAAAGGAGTTAATGATGTAATAGGGCTGCCCAATTTTGAAGATTGGGTTTCTTCTATTGTTTTGGGGATATCAGCAGGAATAGTTGATGATAAAGGAGGAATAATTTGACTCGACTTTGAAGGTGTCTCGAGCCTAACTTCTATTTCCGACTTTGGGTGCTTTGTTTGTGAAGCTTCTTCTTTTTTTGAAGATGCTTCAATCTTCTTTGGATTTTCTTCTGCAGTCCCTTTATCATGGGCCTCTGATTCGAAACCTGGGGGAATACTTACTTGAGCTGAAGGAGGGGTTGTTGATTCTCCCTGTAGTATATTTGGCAAACCACTTCACCTGTGCTTCTAGAAAGTCAGAAAGCTGGTCTATAGGTCGGGTAATAATGCCTGAACTCTGACTAATATTTCCTCATAGGTTTTGTCTACCTTGAACATGTCGTCGCAAGGAGAATCTTCATGTTCATTCATTTTCATATTCCAATGAGAAAAATGATTTCCTACAATTTGATAAGGATCATGTTTTCTGAGTTCAAGATCTACTAATTTGATGTCTTCCAGTGTTGCAGCTTCTACCTTGGAATGACCAAAGTTAAGCAGTGAACACTTCCCAATATGTACCGGAAAACTGGCCAGAAATTCTTCTGAACTAATTTCAATTCTGTGTCGATGCCACCTGTTATTATTTGGTAGGCCACCTCCCTGCACACTAGTCTGTTGGAAAGGAACTTTGGAAGTGCGTGAGAAGGAATCGAGCACCCGAAAACCCTGACATAGGAGAAACCCTCACATACGAGAAACCCTCTTCAATAAACCAATCTGCAATCGCCTTGAGGTTTCCCAAAATTGGCTCTGAAATACGAGGGGGTGCATAACCATACAAAATTTGGTGCAAAGGTATCACTACGTAGTGACAAATTTCGTAAAAGAAATATTTAACATTCTCCTCCCATAGTTTAGAGTGATAAACATGAATGGGCTCTGCACAGGCTGGGTTCCAACTCCAATTCATCAAGGGGAATGGAGTCATGTAACAGATAGCATCCATAATATATGCAGACATGTAAAAATATGTAGGTCAGCCTTTCGATTCTGTAGTTTGGTACTCTGCAATCTCCTTAGTTATATTATCTGATAAAATTTTACCCCAGTTGAAACTATAACCCTCGGCTACTTCGTGTAGAAGTGGCACCCATTCTGCAGAGAAATGGGTAGGGATTTTCCTCCTGAAAATTCTACATAGAATCAGAGTTATATAAACCATGTATTCATTTAATGGAGCTATGTCATAAATTCCATGGGTATCAGCTCTAAACCTCGCTCGAATTCCCCACCATTCTTTGATTATACCTGGATATGTTTGATCGAATTATGTACATTCCTTTCTTAGAAATTCCTCTATGAATTCGGCATTATAAATGTATTTAAAAGTAGGGGACAATTTATACATTACTTGGATGTGCTTGGGTCTAAACGAGCCAACGACGACCTTTTGGCTATTTAGAATGCTCCTTGTCTGAATGTCGGTTTTCTCTAAAGCCCATCTTATCATGTCATTGTATGGCATGAGTCTCAGTCGTGTGGCTATTTTATGAAGCTCAGACTCTGCTATGTCTCTGAGTTTATTTTCAGTCTTTTCATTCTCGAAATCATCGGGGAAATTCCTAATCTCATAGTCTAAGATTTCAAAAATCTGCCTCCAGGATTTGACTGAATCCACAACATGTGGCATAGTGTCGGATATAACATCTCCATCCGGATTTGAGCTTTCACCTGCCTCCTCAATCTTCTTAGGTGCTTTTCTGGGTGCCATGATGTTTGTGCTAAAATGAAAGCCTGTTGCAGAGAAGGAATGCGTAAGCTCTTTTGAATGTAACTCGCTCCTAGTCTGAAAGTAAGAATGAAATTTGAAATAACAAACCTTTATTAACCTTTAACTTGTCTTAAATTTAGCGTACTGATACAGGCGATAAAAATTAAATGCTTTAATGGGGATGGTACGCCTGGAGATACGCACTTTATGTTAAAAATATCTCCATTAATCCGTTATAGATACTGCCACATATCGACAATTCAAAACTGGGATTTCGAAAGGAATGTCATCGAGAATTCCCGAATAGCGAAACACGAAAAGTTATTTAATATCATTAATCATGTTTTAAAGTTAAGTTAATTACGTTTAGGCGCTTAATTCTTTCGAAATTTTATGTTTCAGAGTTTCGAGCATCGTGTCCCCAAGAGGCATGACACAAGTAAATCCCGAATCGTGAAACCACGATGGGATTTATTATCATTAAACCTTCTTACTTCTTAATAAACATAGCATTAGCTTTTAAGGATTTCACGACTTCGGGAATCGGGGTTTTAAGGATACTCAAGGTTGACTCTTTGATTTCCCTAATCGTGACTGATTAACGATTTTTTAAGTATGTTTAAAACTTAATTAATCATGATTAAAAAGGTATTTCATGAAAAGCGTGTCGAGACTTTGAAGTGTTGTTTAAGTTGAGATGGCCGAAAAATAACATGTGAAAGGCTTAGAAAGTCGTTAACGTTTTTATTTATTACTTTAAAATCGGTTCAATTCCTTTTAAACAAACACTTTTTCGAGACTTTGGTACCGGGACTTTGGAGTTGCTATTAAAAAACATACTTCGTGAATAGCCAAACCCCGAACCCCAAAAATCCCGAAAGACCTTTTGACTCATTTTTAGAACTAAGGGTGGCTTCATAACTAGAGAAAAAAGGAGATTTGGATTTAGAGAATAAAAATAAACTTTGTTTCAACAACAGGGATAGCATGTTCATGAGTACATTTTGGCACGAGTTGCTTAGATTGGTTGGTACGACCTTGAACCCCAGTACCAGCTATCACCCTCAAACGAATAGACAAACCGAGATAGTCAACAAGTAGGTAGAAGGCTACCTCAGGAATTATGTAGCAGGGCAGTAGAAAGCGTGGGTCAGATGGTTGCACTTAGGAGAGTACTGCTACAACACCACCCAACACGTGTCCATAGGCATGACACCATTCAGGTCCTTATACAACTATGACCCACTATCTTTTGTGGAGATTGCTTTTGGTGACAATCGGGCACCAATGGTACATGATTGGGTACAACAGAGCCAAGAGATCCTCAGAGAGCTAAAGGATCATCTATAGAGAGCACATAACCATCAGAAGGTCCAAGCATACAACCAGAGAGTTGAGCGTACTTTTGAGGTTGGTGACTTAGTCTATCTAAGGCTCCAACCATACAGGCAGGCTTCTATAAAAATAAGCAGAGTAGAGAAGCTACAACCACGTTTCTTTGGGCCCTACAGGGTTAGCAGGAAGATAGCGGTCGTAGCTTATGAGCTGGAGCTTCCACAGGGCAGTAGGATACACAATGTCTTCCATATGTCTTGCCTGAAGAGGGCCATCGGCCAACACATCACACCCATTGAGGTACTAACTCCCATGGACAAAGAGGGGCAACTTGTTTTGATTCTGGAAGAGATACTAGAGGTTTAGGAGAAGAGGCTCAGGAAGAGAAGCATCAAAGAGTACATGATCATATGGAAGGATCTACCCATTGAAGATGCCACGTGGGAGAATGAACAAGTGGTACGGGAAACAGGTTTGAAATTGCTTGAGGGCAAGCAATTTCTAGCAGGGAGACTATAATGTCCCCCAGCTCTTGATGAAGAGGTTTGAGAAGACTTAGTGGATTAGGCATCCCCACTAGGCCATAGTCTCACACTGAGGGGAAAAGTCAACCAAACTAATGTTATATTCTTAAGTTGACTTAATAAAAAGGTAAAAGGAGTTTAAAAGATAACTCAATGAAGGAATAGAAGCGTTGGAGGTTGAGTTAGGAGTTAACCCTAGGGGTTAACTTAACTCAACAGGGAAATAGAAGAAAAATATAAAGAGAAGGCTAGGGCGCATCTCTCATTCATTCAAGATTTTGGTATTTTCTTGTTGATGCTCTTGAGCATACAATTTTGAGGGTTTTGATATTACAAACCCTAGGAACAACTCAGTGGTGAAATATTCCACTCACCTTGTTCCAAGCTTGGTCTCGGGAATGAAATAATCCACCCACACCATTCTACATCCATCATCAACTTAGGAGGACTAGCAGGGCCACACCAGTTGGACCAGCAAGGTCGTACTAGCTAGGGTTTTCTTGCAGGGGCGCACCATTGGTTGAGGAAGAGTTCAATCCAACATATTGAGGAAGCTTGGGAGGTTTTCAGCATTAGGGTTTT
>JASDQU010100472.1:222188-234733 GCA_032191745.1 Picea mariana | reverse complement strand
TGGGAGGAGTTTGACAACATTTGGGGTCTTCATCTTCAGGAGGGCCAAACCCTTGGTATCCATTTTCTTTAGCAGGTCGTACTAGGAGTCAGCAGGGTTGTACCAGTTGCTTGAGGGTTAGGATTAAACCCTAGTTTTTCAGTTGAGCGTTCATCTTCTATTATAGCCTTTGGGAGGTGCTTGATTTCTTATAATAAAGTTAAGCTATTTCTTGTGGTTCCTATCTTGTGCATGTTTGAAGATCTTCATATGTTGGAATGTTTCTTGTCTAAGTCATGGTTGAATAACTAAATAAACCCTAAGGCCAAAATGTTGATGGCCAACCTGCACACATAATAGTAAACAATTAAATTAGTGGTTAGTTAGTGATTCCAAGAAAAAACAATTGGATTGGGATCATTACAGTGGTATCAAAGCTCTGATCCTCCAAACCTGTGAGGATTAGAGCATGCAGAGGTACAGTGGTATATTTATGGGAAGAAGGAAGAAGCAAGCTAGTGAAATAGAAGCCGAAATGGAGGTTTCAGGAGATGACCATGAGCCACAGGGTTTGACTTTCTTGGCAGTTGAATTCAATAAATTCCATAAAACCGAAACAAATACAGAAAGAAACTTGGTCCACCACTTGTAAGAGAGCCAAGAGACAAACCAGAGGGAACAAACTGAAATCACTTAGACCTTGAAGAAGGTAGATGGGAATCTGAGGAAGATTGATGAGAACCAATCGATGATAAGATGACTATTGATGCAAATGACTCACCAAGGGAAAGACCCGAAGACATATGGAATCAAAGAGGCTCACAGATCCCATGGTGAAACTAGGTATAATCCCAAGAAAGTTCCTAGGTACGAGGGCAGCCATGGAGGGGGTACGTCTCACAGACAGATGGGTAGTAGGGCTAACCCTAAGATGTACTTTCCCACATTCATAGATGAATAGGTAAAGTAGGAGCAGGTGGATGACTTTATGGAGCATATGGCACAGTGTACTAGGGAGTACCCTGGCTTGGATATGATGATACAGAGGCAGATGTCCCTGGATCAATATTGCCAACTCAAGTTCAGAAACAATCCCAGACCGAACCATAGGAGCAGTTTTTAGTTTGAACGAAGAGCAGGGAGGATGGAAATCCCATACTTTGATGGTACAACCAAGATGGCCGTGCATACATGGGTATAGAAGTTGGATACTTATCTACAACTTAACCCCATGAGGGAGATGGAAGCCATCAAATTTTCCACTATGTACCTGGATGTCAAGGCTCATGATTGGTGGTACCATGGACTCACCACACTAGGCCACAATCAAATAGTGACCTACACATAATTCACTCAGAGACTCATTGACAGATTTGATCAGGGGGATCCTGAGCTACACTTCTGAGAGCTCACACAACTTTGGCAAACATGAGAAGTAGAGGTATACATTGAGGAATTCCAAAGGCTATCAGTCATGGTACATGATATATCACCAACCAGGCTTATGATTCTTTTCACTAAAGTGTTGATGGAACCCTTGAAGGGTTGGGTAAAGGATTTTAATCCTACCAACCTACATGATGCCATTTGGAGAACCAGGGACCTAGGACCATCTTCCAAACCCAAATTTGTACCTAGCCCACCTCTTAACACTGGAGGAAGAGATCAAAGACATCCAATGAACCAGGGGGGATGTGACCCAAGGAGTTTCGATAGGGGTCGTGGTAGAATTGATGATAACACCAGGAGGGAACTGATAAGGAAGCAACTCTACTTCATGTGAAAAGAACTATGGAACCCATCACACAAGTTCATGGGTTGTGGCCAAGTGCACTACATTTAGGTGACCTCAGACAATGAGGAGGAGGAAGACTATGGCCAAATTCAGAACATGGAGGTTGAAACCACAGAGACAACAGAGGAGGAGGTCACAGGACTAGATAGAACGACTGAGGGGAAATCCACCTTGGCATCTATCAACGGGCTAGCCAAATTTAACACCTTCGGGATGAGAGGATTCTTTTAGGAGAAAAAGGTATCAGTATTGATTGATAGGGGAGCATGTTGGCACAGGGGCAGACCCAGGGTTCAATGCTACAACATCGCACCAACAAAACCCTAACTATCGACCCTTTCGTCAACACCTACAAAGAAGATGAAGTCTCATCCAAGGTAGAGGCAGGGGTGGTTGCAGGACTCAGGTGTCCGCAACCTTAGCTGGGACACAGATTTGTGATTACAATACTTAATAGAGCACTTAGCACCATCAGTTCATTACTATTTAACCAATATATACATCGTGGGTAAAAAAAAGCATGACAACATTCACCTAGATCTAATGTATATAAGGACTTAGCATAAGGGATTAAATCAGATCTAGCAGATTCAAGCACTAAGCAAGTTCAAAGGAGTCATATCTAGCATCTAGATTCATCATAAGCACAAAGCATAAGCAGATCTATCTATCTATCTATATCAAGCACTTAGCAAATAACACATAAATGCATCAGAACATCGCACAAAGAAGAATTACATAGTATTTATGTGGTTCAACCCCACCCTGGGGCTACGTCCACCAACTTTTCTTCTTTATTAGCTTCGATCAGTCATCTACATGCACAGAGACACAAAATCCTTACTCCGCATAAGATAGGAGATCTGCACAGCTCGCTAGATCCTCCTTCCTTGCATTACAACACAAATCCATTCAAAGTCTCTTACAATGACTTGCACTTAGCTCTGCAAGTCTCACACAGTATGCACGAAGCCTTACAATTCTTGATCACATAGATCCAACTGTTAGCACTTAGCCAACTTGCACAACTCTCAACTACTTCTTTCATTGCCTATCCTTCTACTTATACATACAAAATAGTCCTAAACATGGGTAAACCTGTGGCCCAACATCCTATACCCATTACATATTCCCAAATCCCAAAAAGGACCCAAAAAGGGACTGAGATCCTATGATCTCTGCTTCATCTTACACTTCATCTTCGATAGGTTGTCGAAGTCCCAAAATAGGTCAACATGACCAATAATCTCCCAAAACTTGGTCAAGGGCCAACAAGCCCCGAACACTCACCTGTGACTCGTCCTAAGTCACTCTGGTCTGACTAGCTTTGCTTTGAATGCCTCGATCTTGGCTTGAGCTACTTCGACTTGTTGTTGTGCTACGGGTTCCTGTTCAGCGAATTCTTGGATAACTGCATCATTGATAGGTCCCTCTAGACGTTGTTCAGTTGTAGTGACAACTTGCTCTAACACTACTCCTTGGCCTTCTACTTCTGTAAACAATTGATAGGCCTTATCTTGTAGGGGTTGGAGTTTTTGAGTTACCTCCATAAATCTGCTCTGGATAGTATGGATTTGTTGTTGTGCAGTGCATTTCTCTTGGGAGCGCTTCATTCTTTCCACAACTGACAGGGACTTCAGTTGCGCCTGTATATTTTTGTCTTGATACTTCGCCTCTTGGAGCTGCGACTCTAGTGCCTTCAATTCTAGGTTCTTCATAAGTTGTTCATAGGTCTGGGCACTGCAATCAATAAGTTGCTTGCATTCTAGGGTAAGAGCCTTTATCCTTTCAGCTGCGCTCCTGGCAATTGCTTCCGTTTGGTCTCTTACATCTTGTGGGATCTCCGGTATAGAGCGTAGCTCCAACTCTACTATGCATTGTTGTAGCTACTAGATGGCTTTTGCAAGTTGGTTCACCTGTTGTTTCACTCGATCTTCTGCCTTGATTTAGAAGACTGTCATAGAGTGAAGTGCTCTGTTGACCATCACTTTTACTTCAAGTTTCTTTGCGAGCAACTGTTCCATTTCTTGTTGTAGCTGTTCTTTTTCTTCATCAAACTTTGCTTGGAGAGAAATCTTTTCCTGTTCTATAGCACTGCGTTGCTCTACGAGTACTCCTTGTACTTGTATCAAATCCTAGGTGGTTTACATTGTTTCTTCCTATGCTCATCGAAGGTGAGCTTTGACTGTATCGGCTAGGCGGTGGAGTTGAGCTGGCTCATCTCCCAATTCTGGTTTGTCGGGCACAGTGGAGATTGTGTGGTTGGACTGTAGGGCCTGTTGTACCCCTCAGATTTTAGTCTCAATTCAGTCATACATCTCTTTATTTGCATCTTGTTTCTCTGTTATTTCTAGTGAAGCATCTTGCAGGGATGCTATGAGGAAATCGAAGTCATCGGAGGTGAGGACAGTTTGCATCTTGGTCATGGTGGCCTTTGCTTTCTTCTGGGAGGAAGGTTTCAGAGCCGAACCTTTCCTCTTCTTCAGGAGATCAACCTCTTCTCCTTGCTTCTGTTCGACTTCTTTGTCATCTAACTCTTCACCATCACCTCCTTGTTTTAGTGATATGGAAGCAGTCTTCACGGATGTGCTGTCTAATTCTTGGACCTCTTCGATATTCTTTTTTTTGCTAGGTCTGAGTGTATCCTGCATTGTTTCTGGGTTGTTGATGTCAGATATCTCCACAGGTTCTACTAGAATAAGGAGGTCTGCCAACCAATCCTTTGTGATCTCTTCCAAGTCCTCCTTCGTCATCTTGTAGTAGTATTGAAGTTGTTGCTTGTGTTCATCGGTGCGCACTATGATGTAAATAAAATTTCGATCTACGTTGAACTTCATCAAAGGCCGGAACCGGTGTAGAGTGTTTGGAGTCATGCGAGGTTCAGACTGTATGGATATCTTCAAATGATTGTAGTAGGTATGAAAAATAGCATTTGACTGCCACTGTTTATTCATGTCGCTTGAGTACCACAATGTACTGAACTTCGCGGCCAGTGGTTCAAAAGGCTCGATGTCTGGGAAGGTCGTACCTTCTGGCATCTCCCAGGAAATAAAATCTATAAGGATCAAGAGCCAACTGAAATGAAATTAGTATCCTTGATCCTATGCTTCTCTGCAGTCGAGTTCCAATTGGTTCACCAAGTACTTCACCCAGTTCATCTGAAGGCCTTCCGCACACTTCCCTGCGAGGTCGACTACAAAACCAATGACTTGGGTGGGTTGGTTCTTTCGCACTAGCTTCCCTGCAATCAACTGACAGGTAAGGTGCACTGTGCCACTCTATATAGAAGCTACCTTGTAGCCTCACGTTCTCTTCTTGACATTTCCATAAGTGTCCTTGATCTTCTACGCTATAGTGGGATCCATGGCTTTTCCTGGGTAAAACTCTTGTGGTTTAGGTCCTTGCATACTCAAGCCCATGATCCAATTGATCAGCATCAAATCAATTATTAAACAGAGGTTTAGCCACAAATAACCTCCATGGTAATAAGACAACAGTATCTTGACACATGCATTCACCTCCTGGTGTCGTCCGAAGTGAGGAATCTTCATGACATTCAATAGGGTGGATTACGTGAGGTTCATTGTCCATGATTGGGGGATTATCTTTGAATTCTTCCCCTTAGTTATGGAAGGTAATTATGCGGGGTGAGCATTTTATAGACTTTACGATATCCAAGGTTTAAGTCGCTAAGGTTCAACACTATAATCTTATCTTGGTCTACTCGAACTACGCGTATCCCCTTCGGGAGGTACACCGTAACCAAGGTGTATTCAAAATCCCTGGGTACACTATATCGATTTACTGCACTGCTCATAGGTGGAATATAGGTGGGTAATATGCTTAGGATCAATTTTGCATTTACCATATCATCCCTGTGCTTGGTTCACTTTTCATCTGATGGTCGGGATGGTCTAGCTCCGCAAGCAGTGGATGGAGAGGTTGGCAGTCCTCTCAGGGATGATGCTTGTACACCTGTAGACATCGACATGACTCTCTCAGTCATGAGGTCGATTAAAACTTCTTCAATAATTTTATCGGCAACGCTCAAATCGTCCGACATACACACTTGGGTTAACAATCTCGGGTTCATAAGTTAACTTAGACACAGTAAGGGGATAGAGAGCAAGAGCATGATGATCACTGTGAAAAATCAACTTAGTTTGCCGGCTCAAATTCTCAGTTGGAAAAAGTGTTCTCGATGCATGGAACGATGGGATAAATAGGTAACTTGACAACGGGTCGCTTGCAACGGGTATGAATCCTTTATTAACTTCGTTCTGTCCATTATGGCATGGTCCCAACGGTCGAATGGCGAGTTGTCTATCCATAAATGTCGTTCTACCCACTCAAAGCATTGGTTTAACAGTTATAATTTCCCTAACAGATATATTGTTTCTTCATGGTGAAGTGCCATGTGTTGCTATTCTGAAATCCCGATGAAGCTCCAATTTTGCAAATTTTCCTTCTGCGAAGTTTCCTCTGGAACCTTTTGCAACCTGTCAATCTTAACTCTCTTCTTACTTAGCTTTCTATCCTTCTTCCCAGTGAGCTTTGTCTCGGTAGGCCTTTTTCCATTTTGATTCTTATCTATTTTTGGCATAGGTACTTTGTGTTGTTGAGATTCTTTCCTAAGATTCGAGGTTGATCCTTCTTCTTTATCTAGAATAGGTACTTCAATCTTTTGTGGGTCTTTTAGTGTTCTTGCAACTTCGACATCTAGGTCTCTGGTGTTAAATAGCTTTGATCTGTTCTTTTGTTCTTCAATTAAGTGTGTGATCCTTCTAGTCATGAATTCTTTTAACTCTTGCTTCTTTTGCTCTAAAACTCCTTCTTCTTCTTTCCTTCTAGCCTGATCTCTTTCAATCCAAGGTTTTCCTAGTAGCATTGTAAATGGGGCACTGTTCTCAATAAATTTAATAATCTCAAAATCTTCCTCTGTCAAAGATCCATTGGCATTCATAGGTATTTGGGTGAGATTTCCACATAGGTTTATCAACTTTCCTTTGAATAGTCCTATTCCTCCTAAGGAAGGAATCAAAGAAGGCCTCCCTATAGCTTCCCAGGTTCTCTCTATCATGATATTCACCTGTGTTTCCTCATCTAGAACACAATCAATGTTGAAGTCTCCTATTCTTGCTTCAAGGAATTATTTTTCTTTGAAGATCTCGATAATATGACATGTCGGTGGTCATTTAGGGTTTCTTTCATCTATAGTAATTCTTTCTCTGATTCTTTCTGGGATTATGTCATAATCTTAGTTTATGGATCTGCCTTAGGGTTTTCTTGTCTCATGTTAATTTCTTCAAGATTAGCAATCATTCTAGGACAATCCAATACTTCATGATCCATAGCTTTGCAACAAACATAACTGGGTCTTCTCCCAGGGTATTCCTTAGCAACATGTCCTAGTTTTCTACAACTGTAATATAGGGTTAATCCTCTCTTTATTTTAAATGATCCCCGAACTTTCCTATACTGGGCATTAAGATCCTGGTAGTTAACCTGCAAACATTTATTTCTAGGATCCTGCATAAACTTATTAGTCCAAACATTCTTTCTATGCATAGGTATAACATATTTTTCACTTTTCTCCTTAGATCTACTCATATCAAATCTTCTTTCATCTATTAATACCCTGGTTTTCAAGCCAGGATAGAGTCTATCAAGCATACCTAGATCCATACTGTTGAAACAAAATTTCCACTTATCTTATTTCTACAGAGCACAAAGCTTTCAGATCTAAAAATTTTCAATATTATTACCTTTATTAGAGCACAAAGCTTTTAGATCTTACCTCTTTTAATAAAAAAGTCTCACTTTTTCCTTTCTCAGAGCACAAAGATTTCAAGTCTTACCTCTTTTCTTTAGATCAGACTTCTTTTCCTTAGCACAGATCTTGTCAAACTAAGTAGAGTACTACACACTAGAGAAACATATTTACGCATAGAGCTTTCACAATCTCAGGTTCAATCCTTGCACAAAGATTCTTCTTCCTCAGTTCCCAGCAATCAGAGTTTCAGGTCCCGACAACGGAACCATTTGTTGGCATAGGGGAATACCAAGGGTTCAATGCTATGATAATGCACCAACAAAACTCTAACTACGGGCCCTTTCGGCAACACCTACTAAGCATATGAAGTCTCACCCGAGGTAGAGGCAGGGGTGTTTGCAAGACTCAGGTGTCTGCAACCTTAGCTGGGACACAGATCTATGATTACAATACTTAATAGAGCACTTAGCACCGTCAATTCATTATTATTTAACCAGTATCTACTTCGCGGATAAAACAAAGCATCACAACATTCACCTAGATATAATGTATATAAGCACTTAGCATAAGGGATTAGATCAGATCTAGCATATTCAAGCACTAAGCAAGTTCAAAGGAGTCATATCTAGTATCTAGATTCATCATAAGCACAAAGCATAAGCATATCTATCTATCTATCTATATATATATATATCAAGAACTTAGAAAATAACACATAAATGCATCATAACATCGTACAAAGCATAATAACACAGTATTTACGTGGTTCACCCCCACCCTGGGGCTACGTCCACCAACTCTTCTTCTTTATTAGCTTCAATCAGTCATCTACATGCACAGAGCCACAAAACCCTTACTCTGCATAGGACAAGAGATCTGTGCGGCTCGCTAGATCCTCCTTCCTTGCGTTATAGCACAAAACCCTTCACAGTTTCTTACAATGACTTGCACTTAGATCTACAAGTTTGACACAGTATGCATGAAGCCTTACAATTCTTGATCACACAGATCTAGCTCTTAGCACTTAGCCAACTTGCACAACTCTCAACTACTTATTTCATTTCCTATCCTTCTATTTATACATAAAAAATAGGCCTAAACATGGGTAAACCCATGGGCTGACATCCCATACCCATTACATATTCCCAAATCCCAAAAAGGGGCTGATATCCCATGATCTCTGCTTCTTCTTACACTCCATCTTCGACAGGCTGTAGAAGTCCAAAAATAGGTCAACATGACCAAGAATCTCCCAAAACTTGGTCAAGGGCCAACAAAGCCTCTCACAGCTTCATTGACTCAGCATTGTTGAGAAGGAGGCATATACCCACGGTGGAATTTGAAGGGTTCAAGGTGGAGGTAGCAAGTGGAATCACTATGCCTTATGATAGGTACATTCCAGGTATGAAGCTTACCTTAGGTAGGCATGAATTGATACAGGAGATCTATGTGATGGATCTGTTAGACACTAACATAATCCTTGGAGTTCAGTGGCTCAACACATTAGGACCTATCACCACCAACTATAATACCATGGAAATCTATTTTACAGAGGAGGGTGGGTGAAAGGTAGTTCTTCGAGGCATGATAGGTAATTTTTCCAAGGTATTTATGGCCAAGAGGATGGAAGCCATCTTCAGGAGGGAGGATATTGTGTATGCAACTGAATGTAGGATTTAGGCATGTGTGGATAAGTAGAGTAAGGTTCACTACACCCCAGAGACCCAAGAGATCCTTTACAAGCACCACAAAGTGTTTAGACCGATTCCTCCAAGGGTGCCACTAGAAAGGGGGTTTGAGCATATCATTGATCTAGAGACAGGAGTTAAACTAGTCATCACCACACCGTATAGGCATTTGAAGAAGTATAAAGACGAGATAGAGAAATCCATCAAAGAAATTTTGGACATGGGACATATCTGGCTAAGCTCTATCCCTTTTGCTTCTTCAGTAATGTTGGTCAAGAAGAAAGATGGAACTATGCAGATGTGCATTGACTTCCGGGCTTTGAATAAAAAGACAATAAAAAACATGTACCCTATCCCTAGGATTGATGAACTGCTAGATGAACTGCATGGGGCTATCTATTTTACAAAAAAAGACCTACGTTCGGGCTACCATCAAATCAAGATGATGGAGGAGCACATCTCAAAAATTGCTTTCAGATGTCATTATGGCCATTATGAGTTCTTGGTTATGCCCCTCGGGTTAACCAATGCCCCAACTAGGTTCCAATCTTGCTTGAACCATGTGTTCAACAAACAGTTGAGGAAACACTTGTTAGTATTTTTTTACGACTTGCTCATTTACAACAAGACATGGGAGGAACACCTTAGGCATTTGGACCAAATTATGTCTATCATGGAGGAACAATCACTCTACGCTAAGGAGTCCAAATGTGAGTTTGGAATGACAAAAGTTCTTTACTTGGGACACATCATCGGAGCAAAGAGGGTATAGATACATTAGGAGAAAATAAAAGCCATCATGGAGTGGCCTACTCCTAAGACACTCACAGAGTTAAGGGGATTTCTAGGAATGTGCACGTACTACAGGAAATTTTTCAAACGGTTTTGCCAGCTGTGTGCACCCTTGACTGATTTGACTAATAAGGGAGCCTTCAAATGGAGTTAAGAAGCTCAATTTACTATGGATAATATGAAAAAGGTAATGAGCACCTGCCCAGTCCTAGCTCTTCCAGATTTCAGCCTGCCTTTCACTTTGGAGTGTGATGCTTCATGAGAAGGTATAGGGGATGTACTGATGTAGAATATGCACCCTCTTGCCTATGAGAGCCGAAAAATCAGGGTCCTGAGCTACTCTATAGAATTTATGACAAAGAAATATTGGCTATCATCCACGCACTAGCCAAATTTAAGCAATATCTAGTAGGTGCACGATTTGTGGTCAAATCAGATCATAATAGTCTCAAATACCTATTGGAGTAGAAGGAATTAAATTAAAGGCAACATAAATGGGTAAGCAGAATATAGGCCTAAGACTTTGACATTGAATTTGTCAAAGGGAAGAACAACGTGGTGGCTGATGCATTATCCAAGAGGCCATCCATTTTTTCCATGTCAGGTGTATTGGTTGACTGGAAGGACCACTTGGTGTTGGAGTATGCTAAGAATCAGTTCGCTTGTCAGCTACTGGATGGAAAGGTACATGATGACAACTTCAGGATTATAAATGACCTCATCTATTACAAGTGTCGAATATTTTTGGTTCCTGGATTGGCGTTCAAGGCCAAAGTGTTGCAAGCATGTCATGACTCACCCATGGTAGGGAACCAAGGGATTAGTAAGACATATATGCAGGTGAGAGAGAGGTTCTCATGGAAGGGCCTCAAGGAGGATGTAATAAGGCATGTCAAGGAGTGTACTACATGCCAGGAGAACAAGGATGAGCACACTCACCCAATAGGACTACTGCAACCATTACCCATTCCAGAGCACAAGTGGGAAAGCATATCCATGGATTTCATCATTGGGTTTCCAAGGACGTAGGGGAAATACTGCATTTTCGTAGTGGTGGACAGGTTGATGAAGTTTTCACACTTCTTCTCCATAGCAATAGACTTCAGCGTAGCATAGGTGGCCGAACTATTTTTTAGGGAGATCTTCAGGTTGCATGGCCTACCCAAGACTATTGTTAGTGACAGGGATAATAGGTTCATCAGTACATTTTGGCAGGATTTTTTCAGATTGGTTGGTATGGCCTTGATCCTTAGTACCATCTATCACCCTCAGATGTATGGACAAACTGAGATAGCAACAAGTGGGTAGAAGGCTACCTCAAGAATTATGTAGTAGGGCATCATAAAGCGTGGGTCAGATGGTTGCACTTAGGAGAGTATTTCTACAACACCACCCAACACGTGTCCATAGGCATGACACCATTTAGGGCCTTATATAGTTATGACCCACTATCTTTTGTGAATATTTATTTTGGTGACAGTTAGGCACCAATGGTATAATATTGGGTACAACAGAGCCAAGACATCCTTAGAGAGATGAAGGATCATCTGCAGAGAGCACAGAACCAACAGAAGGTCCAAGTAGACAAGCACAGAGTTGAGCGTACTTTTGAGGTGGGTGATTTATTCTATCTAATGTTCCAACCATAGAGGCAGGCTTATATAAAAAGAAGTGGAGTAGAGAAGCTACAACCACATTTCTTTGGGCCCTACAGGGCTAGCAGAAAGATAGGGGTCATAGCTTATAAGCTAGATCTTCCATAGGGCAGCAGGATACACAATGTCTTCCATGTGTCCTGCTTGATAAGCTCCCTCGGCCAACACATCACACCCATTGAGGTACTACCTCCCATGGACAAAGAGGGGCATCTTGTTTTGATTCCGGAAGAGATACTAGAGGTTCGAGAGAAGAGGCTAAGGAAGAGAAGCATCAAAGAGTACCTAATCAGATGGAAGGATCTACCCATTGAGGATGCCACGTGGGAGAATGAACAAGTTGTATGGGAAACAGGTTTGGAATTGCTTGAGGGAAAGCAATTTCTAGCAAGGGTGATTGTAATTTCCCCCACCTCTTGATGAAGATGTTTGAGAAGACTTAGTGGCCTAGGCATCCCCACTAGGCCATAGTCTCACACTGAGGGTAAAAGTCAACCAAAATAATGTTATATTCTTAAGTTGACTTAATAAAAAGGTAAAATGAGTTAAAAAGATAACTCAATGAAGGAATAGAAGTGTTGGAGGTTGAGTTAGGAGTTATCCCTAGGGGTTAACTTAACTCAACAGGGAAATAGAAGAAAATTATAAAGAGAAGGCTAGGGCGCACCTCTCATTCATTCTAGATTTCGGTATTTTCTTGTTGATTCTCTTGAGCATACAATTTTGAGGGTTTTGATATTACAAACCCTAGTGAACAACTCAGTGGTGAAAGATTCCACTCACCTTGTTCCAAGCTTGGTCTCAGGGATGAAATACTCCACCCACACTATTCTACATCCATCACCAACTCAGGAGGACTAGTA
>JASDQU010100472.1:174910-222138 GCA_032191745.1 Picea mariana | reverse complement strand
TCTTGAAACTTCTCCATGTGCTTGTGGCCACCCGATCCATCATTCTAGAGAGTTGCAGGGGATTCAGAGCCCATATTCAGCCAAGCTGTACTATTGGCCATATCGGGGTTTTAGTAGGGCCATACCAATCTAGGGTTTCTGCAGTTTGAGGAGGAAGCTTCAGCCTTTGAGATCCATACTTCAGGAGGAGGCTTCTAATGCCTTGATATATCTTTGGGAGGAGTTTGAAAAAATTTGGGGGTCCTCATCTTCAGGAGGGTCGAACCCTTGGTATCCATTGTCTTCAGCAGGCCGTACCAGCAGTCAATAGGGCCGTACCAGTTGCCTGAGGGTTAGGCTTAAACCCTAGTTTGCAGTTGAGAGTTCATACTCTATTACAACCTTTGGGAGGTTTGATCTATATCACCGGGAGCATTTTGTATGCAACTCTATTATTGTCTTGAAGCCATCCGAAGCTATTCCAGATCTACTTCTCTATTTGTATCAGGTGCTTGATTTCTTATAATAAAGTTCAACTATTGCTTGTGGTTTCTATCTTGTGCATGATTGAAGATCTTCATATGTTGGAATGTTTCTTGTCTAAAGTCATGGTTGAATAACTGAATAAACCCTAAGGACGAAATGTCGACGACCAACCTACGTACATAACAATAGACAATTAAATCAGTGTTTAGTTAGTGATTTGAAGAAAAAAATTGGCTTGGCATCATTACAGTGGTATCAGAGCTCTGATCCTCCAAAACTGTGAGGATTAGCGCATGCAGAGGTACATTGGTATATTTATGGGCAGAAGGAAGAAGCATGCTATTGAAACAAAAGCCAAAATGGAGGGTTCAGGAGATGACCATGAGCCACAGGGCTTGGTTTTCTTAGCAATCGAATTCAATAAATTCCATAAAACCCTAACCAATACAGAAAACAACCATGTCCACCACTTGCAAGAGAGCCAAGAGACAAACCGGAGGGAACAAGCCAAAATCACTTATACCTTGAAGAAGGTAGATGGGAATCTAAGGAAGTTTGATGAGAACTAGTCGATGATAACATGACTAGTGTTGAAGATGACTCACCAGGGGAAAGACCCGAAGACATATGGAAGCAAAGAGGCTGGTGGATCCCATAGTGAAACCAGGTATAATCCCAAGAAAGTTTCTAGGTCTGAGAGAAACCATGGAGGGGGTACGTCGCATGGACATATGGGTAGTAGGGCTAACAGTAGGCCGTACTTTCCCACACTCACAGATGAACAGGTACAACAAGAGAAGGTGGATGACTTTATGGAGCGGATAGCACAGTGTACTAGGGAGTACCATGGCTCAGATATGATGATTCAGAGGCAGATGCCCCTGGATCAATATTGCCAACTCAAGTTCAAAAACAAGCCCAGGATGAACCACAGGAGCAATTTTGAGTTTGAACGAAGAGCAGGGAAGATGGAAATCCCATACTTTGAGGGTACGGCCAAGATGGCAACGTAGGCATGGGTACATAAGCTAGATACTTATCTAAAGCTTAACCCCATGAGGGAGATGAAAGCCATCAAATTTGACACTATGTACCTGGATGGAAAGGCTCATGATTGGTGGTACCATGGACTCACCAGGGGTCAAAATTTAGCTCAAAAATCAACGTTCTCAGAATTGCCTCAAAACAAACAAGAGCATATCCCTCGTCGTTGCGAACCCAACGCAACTCGTTTTGTCTCAAACGGACGTTGGGAGCGAGAGATATTGTGATCTGTTCGAATCGTCAAACAGGCAAAAAAAGGGACACTGACTATGCAGTCCGTACAGGATGACGTGGCAGGGTCGTATGACCATACACTGGTGTGGCATGTGCTGACATGGCAGTTGTTGATTGGGAGATGTGGTCGAATGGTGTTTCGACATGTGGCAGTATGTGGTTGGTGGTTTGGTGCCACGTGGCCTAGTCATGGGCTGCCACGTGGCACCCCTTTATTGGCTATTGGTCTATTGGTTTGTTAATCAAAATTTTATGGGTCCGTGGGGGTCAAACCCCGGACCTCCCCCTTTGGGTGCCGCGCTTTGGTAGAGAGTGGGCTACCACTAGCCCACACGGTAGTCCTTGCTATGTATACGAGCTTTTATTTATTTAAGTTTATGCTGTGTAATATTTGGCGGGGGGTCGGCCCCGACCCATGGTTCTACCGTTCATACATATGACCATACCTGTTGTTAAATGGCACACGCAGGGGGTGTTTTAAATATAGCCCGTGGTTTTATTATATTTCATATGACCACCGTTGCAAAGAGAGCGCGGGAATTTGCGCGGGGTTTCATGTGTTGTATGACCATTTGTTACATGGGAATGCACACGAAATTTGATTTGGTTGAAATGGTTACAATGAACCGCCATTTGTCATTGTTCCATTCGTTTGGAAAATGGAGCCCTCTCTTGCACTAGCCCAAGGTCCGATGGTGACTATGTGCCCGAGTGCTAGGCGGTTAGGGGTTGGCGTGCCCATAACTGTCCTACAGTTCGCACTGTTGGCACGGTTGCACCCGGTGCTAGGTTTTTGCGCTTAAATAAGCGTGCGTGCTGGGTTCAACGTACAGGAGGTGCGTTTTGGTGAACCAGAGACAACAAGCTTGAAGGAAGAGAATGGCAGGAGGCCTATCTTCTTCATTTTTTGGTCGATTGAGGTGCCGTAAAAGCCTAGCTAGGGGTTTTTGGACATCTTGAATCCATTGGCACTATTATCAAGGCCATTTGAAGACTTCTTTTGTAGGTTTTTATCCATTGAAGTTTCAGCAAGCTCCAGGGATCTTGAAGCCCTCATTGATTGAGGTCATGTTTTGGTGAGTCCAAATTTGTTTTCTGTGACTGAATAGTCATTTTTGGCTAATTGTTATGCTATGAACACATTGGGACAGGTTTCAGAGGCTTTTGAGGAATTTTACAGGTGTTTTTGCCAAAGATAAGCTCAGGGAAGCTTAAGGCCATATGTAGAAGAGGTCATGCCCGGATGAGCCATGATCTGTTTTCAGAGTTCTATTAGTCATTTTTGGGGTTTTTATGTGTTCTGATCTCAATGGTACAATCAGAATTTCCATTGGAGTTGAGCAGCATGTTGTAAAAGAAATTTTGACAAATTAATCCCAGAGAGCCAAGTCCATTAATGGAGGCTCAAGGAGATGTAGCCCGGAGAGGGGTGAACTCCTTTATCATGTTGTTATTGTTCTGAGTTTGATGGTTTATTTGCTGCAAGATATGTTGTTGTGTTTTTTTATTTAAAGCACATATTTAACCATTTAAAAGAACACATTCTCACACATGAACATGTAAAAGAAGAAGCTTAAACTTGGCACATAATTTATCTTGCATATTTTAACACATGAAGCAAGGTCCTGTAAAGTTTATTTTAATGAAGTAGAGGGTGCTTGCATAGCATAACAAGTCAGCCTTATATTTTTAGATCACACTGATACCTTGAAGAAGGTAGATGGGAATCTAAAGAAGATTGATGAGAACCAGTCGATGATAACACGACTAGTGTTGCAGATGACTCACCAGGGGAAAGACCCGAAGACATATGGAAGCAAAGAGGCTGGTGGATCCCATGGTGAAACCAGGTATAATCCCGAGAAAGTTTCTACGTCCGAGAGAAACCATGGAGGGGGTATGTTGCATGGACATATGGGTAGTAGGGCTAACCATAGGCTGTACTTTCCCACACTCACAGATGAACAGGTACAACAAGAGAAGGTGGATGACTTTATGGAGCAGATAGCACAATGTACTAGGGAGTACCATGGCTCAGATATGATGATTCAGAGGTAGATGCCCCTGGATCAATATTGCCAACTCAAGTTCAGAAACAAGCCCAGGCTGAACCACAGGAGCAATTTTGAGTTTGAACGAAGAGCAGGGAAGATGGAAATCCCATACTTTGAGGGTACGACCAAGATGGCAACGTAGGCATGGGTACATAAACTGGATACTTATCTACAGCTTAACCCCATGAGGGAGATGGAAGCCATTAAATTTGACACTATGTACCTGGATGGCAAGTCTCATGATTGGTGGTACCATGGACTCACCACACTATGACACAATCAGATAGTGACATACACAGAATTCACTCAGAGACTCAATGACAGATTTGATCAAGGGGATCCTGAGCTACACTTTCGAGAGCTCACACAACTTAGGCAAATTGGAGCAGTAGAGGTATACATTGAGTAATTCCAAAGGCTAGCAGTCATGGTACATGATATATCACCAACCAGGCTTATGATGATTTTCACTGAAGGTTTGATGGAACCCTTAAAGGGTTGGGTAAAGGCCTTTAAGCCTACCAACTTATAGGATGCCATTTGGAGAACTAGGGACCTAGGACCAGATGCCAAACCCAAATTTGTACCTAGGCCACCTCTTAACACCGGAGGAAGAGATCAGAGACCTCCAATGAACCATGGGGGACGTGACCGAAGGATTTTTGACAGGGGTCATGGAAGAATGGATGATAACACCAAGAGGGAACTTAGAAGGAAGCAACTCTGTTTCATGTTCAAATAACCATGGAACCCATCACACAAGTGCATGGGACGTGGCCAAGTGCACTACATAGAGGTGACCTCAGACAATGAGGAGAAGGAAGACTACGACCAACTTCAGAACATGGAGGCTGAAACCACATAGATAGCAGAGGAGGAGGTCACAGGACTAGATAGTAGGGATGAGGGGAAAGCCACCTTGGCATTTATTAGTGGGGTGCCCAAATTTAACACCTTTAGGATGAGAGGAGTCTTTCAGGGGCAGAAGGTATCAATATTGATTGATGTGGGAGCCTCTCACAACTTCATTGACTCGGCATTGTTGAGAAGGCGGCATATACCCACGGTGGAATTTGAAGGGTTCAAGGTGGAGGTAGCAGGTGGAAGCACTATGTCTTGTGACAGGTACATTCCAGGTATGAAGCTTACCTTAGGTAGGCATGAGTTGATACAAGACGTCTATGTGATGGATCTACCGGACACTAACATACTCCTTGGAGTTCACTGGCTCAACACATTAGGACCTATCACCACCAACTATAAGACCATGGAAATGTATTTTATAGAGGAGGGTGGACGAAAGGTAGTGCTTCGAGGCATGACAGGTAATTTTGCCAAGGTAGTTACGACCAAGAGGATGGAAGCCATCTTCACGAGGGAGGAGATTCTGTATGCACCTGAATGTAGGATTTTGACACGTGTGGATGAGCAGGGTAAGGTTCACTACACCCAAGATATCCAAGAGATCCTTGACAAGCACCACAAAGTGTTTGGACCGATTCCTCCAGGGATGCCACTAGATAGGGGGTTTGAGCATATCATTGAGCTAGAGACAGGAGATAAACCAGTCATCACCACACCATACAGGCATCCGAAGAAGTATAAAGACGAGATAGAGAAAGCCATCAAATAATTTTTGGACATGGGACACATCAGGTCGAGCTCTAGCCCCTTTGCTTCTTTAATAGTGCTAGTCAAGAAGAAATATGGAACTATGCGAATGTGCATTGACTTCTGGGATTCGAATAAAAAGACAATAAAAAACATATACCCTACCCCTAGGATTGATGAACTGCTAGACAAACTGCATGGGGCTATCTATTTTACAAAAATTGACCTACGTTCTGGATACCATCAAATCAAGATGAGGGAGGAGGACATCTCAAAAACTGCTTTCAGATGTCATTATGGCCATTATGAGTTCTTAGTGATGCCCTTTGGGTTAATCAGTGCCCCAACTACGTTCCAATATTGCATGAACCATGTGTTCAAAAAACAGTTGAGGAAGCAGTTGTTAGTATTTTTTGACGACTTTCTCATTTACAACAAGACGTGGGAGGAACACCTTAGGCATTTGGACCAAACTTTTTCTATCATGGAGGAACAGTCATTGTACGCTAAGGAGTCCAAATGTGAGTTTGGAATGACAGAATTTCTTTACTTGGGACACATCATCGGACAAAGGGGGTACATGTACATCAAGAAAAAATAAAAGCCATCATGGAGTGGCCTACTCCTAAGACACTCACAGAGTTAAGGGGATTTCTAGGCATGTGCAGGTACTACAGAAAATTTTTCAAAGGGTTTTCCCATCTGTGTGCACCATTGAGCGATTTAACTAAGAAGGGAGCCTTCAAATGGAGTGAAGAAGCTCAATTTACGATGGATAAGATGAAAAATGTGATGAGCACATGCCCAGTCCTAGCTCTTCTAGATTTCGGCCTGCCTTTCACTTTGGAGTGTGATGCTTTAGTAGAAGTTATAGGGGCCGTACTAATGCATAATAGGCACCCTCTTGCCTATGAGAGCCGAAAACTTAGGGGTCCTGAGCTACTCTACAACATTTATGACAAAGAAATGCTAGCTATCATGCATGCACTAGCCAAATTCAAGCAATATCTAGTAGGTGCACGGTTTGTGGTCAAATCAAATCATAACAGTCTTAAATACCTATTGGAGCAGAAGGAATTAAATGAATGGCAACAAAAATGGGTAAGAAGAATACATGCCTATGACTTTGACATTGAATTTGTAAAAGGGAAGAACAACGTGGTGGTTGATGCATTATCCGTATCAGTTAAATGGAAGGATCATTTGGTGTTGGAGTATGCTAAGGATCTATTCGCTTGTCAGCTACTGGAAGGATACGTATAGGATGAAAACTTCAGTATTATAAATGACCTCATCTATTACAAGGGATGAATCTTTTTGGTTCCGGGATCGGCCTTCAAGGCCAAAGTGTTGCAGGCATGTCATGACTCACCCATGGCAGGGCACCAAGGGATTAGTAAAACGTATAGGCAGGTGAGAGAGAGGTTCTCATGGAAGGGCCTCAAGGAGGATGTAATAAGGCATGTCAAGGCGTGTACTACATGCCAGGAGAACAAGGATGAGCACACTCACCCAACAGGACTACTGCAACCCTTACCCATTCTAGAGCACAAGTGGAAAAGCATATCCCTGGATTTCATCACTAGGTTGCCAAGGACACAGGGGAAAGACTGCATTTTCGTAGTGGTGGACAGGTTGACGAAGTTTGCACACTTCTTCTCCATAGCCACAGAGTTAAGCACAACATAGGTGGACAAACTGTTTTTTAGGGAGATGTTCAGGTTGCGTGGCCTACCTAAGACCATTATTAGTGACATGGATAGCAGGTTCATGAGTACATTTTGGTAGGAATTTTTCATATTGGTTGGTACGGCCTTGACCCCTAGTACCAACTATCACCCTCAGATGGATGGACAAACTGAGATAGTCAACAAGTGGGTAGAAAGCTACCTCAGGAATTATGTAGCAGGTCAGCAGAAAGAGTGGGTCAGATGGTTGCACTTAGGAGAGTACTTCTACAACACCACCCATCATGTGTCCATAGGGATGACACCATTTAGGGACTTATATAGTTATGACTCACTATCTTTTGTGGAGATTTCTTTTGGTGACATCTGGGCACCAATGGTATAGGATTGGGTACAGCAGAGCCAAGACATCCTCAGAGAACTGAAGGATCATCTACAGAGAGCACAAAACCAACAGAAGGTCCAAGCAGACAAGCACAGAGTTGAGCGTACTTTTGAGGTTGGTGACTGAGTCTATCTAAGGCTCCAACTATACAGGAAGGTTTCTATAAAAAGAAGCAAAGCAGAGAAGCTACAACTACGTTTCTTTGGGCCCTACAGGCTCAACAGGAAGATAGGGGTCGTAGCTTATGAGATGGAGCTTCCACATGACAACAAGATACACAATGTATTCCATGTGTCCTGCCTGAAGAGGGCCATCGGCCAACACATCACACCCATTGAGGTACTACCTCCCATGGACGAAGAGGGGCATCTTGTTTTGATTCCAGAAGAGATAATAGAGGTTCAAGAGAAGAGGCTCAAGAAGAGAAGCATTAAAGAGTACCTGATCAAATGGAAGGATCTACCCATTGAGGATGCCACGTGGGAGGATGAACAAGTGGTACGGGAAACAGGTTTGGAATTGCTTGAGGGAAAGCAATTTCTAGCAGGGGAGACTGTAATTTCCACCACCTCTTGATGAAGAGGTTTGAGAAGACTTAGTGGCTTAGGCATCCACACTAGGCCATAGTCTCACACTGAGGGGAAAAGTCAACCAAACTAATGTTATATTCTTAAGTTGACTTAATAAAAAGGTAAAAGGAGTTAAAAAGATAACTCAATGAAGGAATAGAAGCGTTGGAGGTTGAGTTAGGAGTTAGCCCTAGGGGTTAACTTAACTCAACAGGGAAATAGAAGAAAATGATAAAGAGAAGGCTAGGGCGCATCTCTCACTCATTCAGGATTTTGGCATTTGCTTGTTGATTCTCTTGAGCATATAGTTTTGAGGGTTTTGATATTACAAACCCTAGGAACATCTCAATGGTGAAAGATTCCACTCACCTTGTTCCAAGCTTGGTCTCGAGGATGAAGTACTCCACCCACACCACTCTACATCCATCATCAACTTAGGAGGACTAGTAGGGCCATACTAGTTGAACCAACAAGGTCATACTACCTAGGGTTTTCTTGTAGGGGCACACCATTGGTTGAGGAAGAGTTCGATCCAACATATTGAGGAAGCTTGGGAGGTTTTCAGCATTAGGGTTTTGCTTGCAAGAACTTTCTCATCAGTTTGAGGGCTTCTTTGAGGAGTTATCACGTCCCTATCATCTACTTGCAAGTTGAGATGATTTCAGGAGGAAGAGGACGTTTTGTGATTCGGTATTTATCAGATCTAGAAGGCTATAGGCTAGATCTGATCTTGAAACTTTTCTTAGGTGCTTGTGGCCACCCGATCTATCATTCTAGAGAGTTTCAGGGGATTCAGAGCCCATATTCAGCCAGGCCGTACTATTGGCCATATCAGGGTTTCAAGAGGGTCGTACTAATCTAGGGTTTCTGCAGTTTGAGGAGGAAGCTTAAGCCTTTGAGATCCATACTTTAGGAGGAGGCTTCTAATGCCTTGATCTATCTTTGGGATGCATTTGATAACATTTGGGGGTATTCATCTTCAAGAGGGATGAACCCTTGGTATCCATTGTCTTCAGCAGGCCGTACTAGCAGTCAGTAGGGCCGTACCAGTTGCTTGAGGGTTAGGCTTAAACCCTAGTTTGCAGTTGAGCGTTCATCTTATATTACAGCCTTTGGGAGGTTTGATATATATCACCGGGAGCATTTTGTATGAAGCTCTATTATTGTCTTGAAGCCATCTGAAGCTATTCCAGATTTGCTTCTCTATTTGTATCAGGTGCTTGATTTGTTATAATAAAGTTCAACTATTGCTTGTGGTTCCTATCTTGTGCATGATTGAAGATCTTCATATGTTGGAATGTTTCTTATCTAAAGTCATGGTTGAATAAATGAATAAACCCTAAGGCCAAAATGTTGATGGCCAGCCTGCACACTTAACAATAGACAATTAAATCAATGGTTAGTTAGTGATTTCAAGCAAAAAATTGGCTTGGGATCATTACAGTGGTATCATATCTCTGATCCTTCAAACCTATGAGGATTAGCACATGCAGAGGTACAGTGGTATCTTTATGGGCAGAAGGAAGAAGCAGGCTAGTGAAACAGAAGCCGAAATGGAGGGTTCAGGAGATGAATATGAGCCACAAGGCTTGGCTTTCTTGGTAGCCGAATTCAATAAATTCCATAAAACCCTAACCAATACAGAAAGCAACATGGTCCACCACTTGCAAGAGAGCCAAGAGACAAAACGGAGGGAACAAGCCGAAACCATTGAGACCTTGAAGAAGGTAGAGGGGAATGTGAGGAAGATTGATGAGAACCAGTCGATGATAAGATGACTATTGATGCAGATGACTCACCATGGGAAATACTCGGAGACATATGGAAGCAAAGAGGTTGGTGGATCCCATGGTGAAACCAGGTATAATCCTGAGAAATTTCCCAAGTCCGAGGGCAGTGATGGAGGGGCTACATCACATGGACAAATGGGTAGTAGGGCTAACCCTAGGCCTCACTTGCCCACATTCACATATGAACATGTACGACATGAGCAGGTGGATGACTTTATGGAGAAGATGGAACAGTGTACTAGGGAGTACCATCACTTGGATATGATGATTCAAGGGCAGATGTCCCTAGATCCATATTGCCAAATCAAGGTCAGAAACAAGCCTAGGCCAAACCACAGGAGCAGTTTTGATTTTGAACGAAGATAATGGAATATGGAAATCCCATACTTTGATGGTATGGCCAAGATGGCATCGCATGCATGGGTAGCAAAGATGGATACTTATCTACAGCTTAACCCCATGAGGTAGATGGAAGCCATCAAATTTGCTACTATGTACCTAGATGGCCAGGCTCATGATTGGTGGTACCATGGACTCACCACACTAGGCCACAATTAGATAGTGACCTACACAGAATTCACTCGGAGACTCATTGACAGATTTGATCAAGGGGATCCTGAGCTACACTTCCGGGAGCTCACACAACTTAGGCAAAAAAAAGCAATAGAGGTATGCATTGAGGAATTCCAAAGGCTAGCAGTCATGGCACATGATATATAACCAACCAGGCTTAGGATGCTTTTCACTGAAGGGTTGATGGAACTCTTGAAGGGTTGGGTAAAGGCCTTTAAGCCTACCAACCTACAGGATGCCATTTGGAGAACCAGGGACCTAGGACCAGCTGCCAACCCCAAATTTTTACCTAGGCCACCTCTTAAAACGGGAGGAAGAGATCAAAGACCTCCAATGAACCAGGGGGGACATGACCCAAGGAGTTTTGACAGGGGTCGTGGTAGAATGGATGATAACACCAGGAGGGAACTGAGAAGGAAGCAAATCTGGTTCACGTGAAAAGAACCATGGAACCCATCACACAAGTGCATGGGTCATGGCCAAGTGCACTACATAAAGGTGACCTCAGACAATGAGGAGGAGGAAGACATAGAATCTTTTTGGTCCAAGAGCACGAACCCACATCAGGCCTTCGGTAAGAATTCCCCTATCCAAAACCCTAACTTGGTTTCAATTCCTAAGCACTCATTCTCTAGTTTTCATGTTCATGGTGATGGGTTGGGGCCTTATGTCTCTTTCGGGATGGCATCAAAAAAATGTTCTCCCGAGAGACGGGAAGATGGTTCTTTTATTATTAATATATCAAGGAACTATGACCATTTACCTCATAAACAATCTGGCACCCATAGGGCTTGTTCTTTGGGTTCCCTTTCTGTTTCTTCTGGTAGAGATCCCTACCTTCTTCATCCTCAGAACTCTACTTAGGGTTTGGTTCCATTGGGGGTTGTGGGTTATGATATTCTCAAGGAACCAAGGCACTAAAAAGAGGGGCGTAAATCTACGCTTAAGCATGCACATGAAGAATCATCTCTCGAAATCTCACAGGAAATACAACACCTAATCTCTGGGGTACTTAGAGCAAGAAATGCCCTGAAGGAGAGCTCCCCATGAAATTAATGTTTATAAACATGAGGGGCCTAGGATGGAAAAAAATCTCTTTGAATAGTATTATAGAGATGGATCAACTAGACATTGTTTTAGTACAGAAAACTATTGATCATTGTTAACCCATTATTGTCGAACTAGTAAAATTGTTTTTGGGCTAGGGTTTCTTGGTTTTGATTCCAATGGATCTTTGTGAGGGATCATAAATGGGTTTTCATCAAATTGATATCTTATCAATTTCTTTTCTATTTATTCAAGTCTTTTCAAATATATTTTATGCAAGGAGTCAGATTGTTCCATTACTCTTCTTAATATATTATGGGGCCTATGAGGGTAGGGAGGCTTATTGGGACCGACTATTTTCTCTAAATGTTATTTGCTCAAATAATATTGTTCTTGAAGGGGACTTGTTACACTAACCGGGTATGAAATATGGGGGACATCATCCCGTGAAGACAAATTGGAAATTTTCTTCACTCACAAGTTTGAACTAGCAGGATTGGTTGATGTAGAATTTTCCCAACTTAGTCTGACATGGAGCAATAACCAAAGTTGTGTTGAAGGGGTCTTAAAAAGACTTGATCGTTTTATTGTTCGTCATACGCTTCTTCAAGATATTGGGATATATCATTCTTGGTTTTAGCCTACATTATCTTTATGATTGAATAGATTCTAGTGTTGGTGATGCATGCTAATTTGGCATAGTATCGCACATAATTTGTTAAGTGATTTAACACATATCTAGAAGATAAAGGAGCATAGTTATTGTTGTAATGATATATTGTAATAAAGCATTTTCAGATTTATAATTTTCTTCGGAAGTGTGCCCTAAGGGTTGTAACTTGATATCATTTAAGTACACTTGATTGGTATTTATTTTCTTCTTTTGCCTTGTGATTTGGGTTGAAGAGAAGTGAGGTATTTGTTTCTATAATTTAATATTTCAGGTCAACAATAACATTGAAATTTCACACAAAATAGATCAAGGAAACCTGAAGGTTGAGGTGGAATTTTGTTAAGCCCTAAATAGTGTCACATTGCCCCTTAATTGGGGCATATTACACTAGTAATGTTATTTTATTTATGTTGTATTGGGTTCATTAGTTGTAATAGTACCTCCTAGTATCCTATATATACCAAGGAGACCTTTTCATTTGGAATCATCTTGTTTTTGGAAATTTATGTGGTGTATAAGGAGATTTCCCCCTCGAAGAGGCTTATTATCTGAAATTCTCTCTTTTTCAAGGCATTGAGTACTTATTCTAAGATTTTTTCATGCTATTTTGGTATTTGGTTCTTAACATTTGGTATCAAAGCTCAAGGTCTTGGGGTTTCACTGCTGCATCTAAGACACCTTGGAATTTTCGCTATAAAGTTTTTTATACAAAGTTTCAAAAGGAACCCCTTTAGAGGATATTTCATAGACGGATCAAGGCACGTGGGGTTCAAATTTCAGCTCACGAGGCCTTACAATTTCAGAGATATAGCCTATGTAATACAGGGTTCTGGAATCATCTTGAATTTAGTCATCGCGGAATTTTCGCTATACAATTTTTTATGTAATGTTTCAGAACCTGAAACTCGGAGGCTATTCATATAAATTATCAATGTAGCTTTGATAAAAAAATTATCTTCTGGGTCATCATACTTTTGTAGATACACCCTGTGTAAGATAGGGTATCTGCATAGTCATATTAACAAGTCTCAAACAGGTGTTTCAGGTAAAAAAAATGATATCTTCTTCAGTGAGTATCCAAATTAAGTGAGTCCCACTGCATTGGATAGTGGACAGTCTGCAGTATTTATGGTACAATTTTCAGAATCAAATATTATATATTGTTCTCTTGGCATGCTTTACAAGTATGCTCTCTTGGAAGGGGAAAAAATTAACAAGGTGTGGGGAAGTTACCATAACTTCCACTTGGCACATCCAATTTTGATAAGATCTATGGCATTGCAAAGAATACGTATCATAGAACTAAAAAAATTAATTTTCCAGACCCATAAGGGCCAATTTTTTGGAGATACACCAGAAGAAATATCATCTAGCATAACCACCTCAAAATCAAGGTTTAAAAGTGATACTTGGTCAACATGCCACCAAAAAGGGGAACTTATACACCAAATAAGCCTCCAGATAGTCCTACTTGGACTCTTGATGAAGGTGAATAATTGCGCATGGACATAAATGATTTACAAAAGAACAAAGTAACAAAAGATGAACTACAAGGGATGATGGATTCAACTGATGCTAAATTGGAGGCAATAATGGATACTAAGATAGATGGGTTAAAAAGGGAGATCATAGAAGGATTGAAATATTTTCTAATAGAGAGGCCACCTAAAAGTGAAAATGTATCCCATGAAATTCATGATGAGGACACAAGGAAGATGAATCAAGACTGGAGAAACTCTAACTTTGGGTTGAAGACCAACCACTTTCCTAAGATCAATATGAGGAAATTTGATGGCAAGGATCCAATCACATGGATACTTAAGATGGAGCAGTTCTTTGATATACATGATGTGCCACATACACAAAAGGTACTAATTGCTTCTTTATATTTAGAACCCAATCAATTCGTGTGGTATCAATGGATTTGTTCTCGCAAATCACTTGTCACTTGGACAATTTTCATGGAAGAAATGATAGCACACTATGAGGATACAAGGAGTAATACCTTCTTTAGCCAATTGATAAACCTCAAGCAAAAGGGTTCAGTTTCGGAGCACATTGAGAAATTCCAAAGATTGAATATAAAGGTAACAAATATTCCATATGAGCACCTGATTGATGTATTCATAGGAACTTTAAAGGATAACATTCAACATGAGGTTCGCCTTTGGGAACCCAAAGCATTGGAGAATGCATTCAGGGTGGCGAGAAATGTTGAAAGTAAAAATATGGCTATGTCTATTAGAGGGACGACTCCTAACATCTATCGAGAGAATAATGTTCCTTCTTCTAAAATACCTCAACCTACAAGGTTGACACCTCAAAAATTGAAGGAAAGAAAAACAAAAAGTTTATGCTTTAATTGTGACAACAAGTACAGTAAGGGACATAAGTGTGTTTAGAAGACATTATTCTACATAGATTGTGAAGAGGAAGAAGAACAAGAACCATCTCAAGATGAAAACATAGAAGAGATTTATTTTGAAGAGTTGACTCCCACAATATCATGTGATTCATTGGTTGGAATTAACACTCCTCAAACCCTTAAGATCGAAGGATATATCAAAAAGAAAAAGGTAATAGTCCTAATTTATTCTGGTAGTACTCATAATTTCATTAACTATAAATTAGCCAAATCTCTCAATTTCTTTATATATCCAGCGCTAGAGTTTCAAGTAATGATTGCAGATGGAGGAACTATCAATTGCTCAGGAAAATTCCATAATATCAATCTTACTATGGGGGAATATGTAATGAATAGTCCAATTATTTCTATACCCATGGGTGGTGCTAATGTCGTACTAGGAGTCCAATGGTTATAATCATTGGGAACAATGGATTTTAATTTTCAAGAACTTTTCATGAAATTTTCATTGGAAGGAAAATAAATTGAGTTAAGGGGTATCACAAGGAAACACAGTAAGGTGATAAGCTCTAATGTCACGACAAAATTGTTGAAAAAGGGGCATTAGGGTGTAATTGTACAACTATGCTCACTAGATTTTCAAACATCTAAGCCATCTATTCCCATAGATCTCCAAGGGATCATCGATAAGCATTTCAAAGTATTTGAAAATATTCTCATCGGTCTTCCAAACACTCGAAATCATGATCATGTTATTCACCTAATTCCTGGGAGCGTTCCTCCTAACATCAGGCCTTACAAATACCCTTATGCCCAAAAGAGTGAAATTGAGTGTATGATTGAAGAAATGTTAGAGGCTGGGATTATTAGACCTAGCCAAAGTTCTTACTCTGCACCGGTGGTAATGGTACTCAAGAAAGAGGGCTCATGGCATATGTGTCCATATTATAGAGATCTCAACAAGATCAATATTAAAGATAAGTTTTCCATTCCCGTCATTGATGAATTGTTAGATAAACTACGTGGAGAAATCTATTTCACAAAGTTGGATCTCTGTTTAGGGTATTATCAGATTAGAATGAAGGAAGCAAATATCCCAAAAAGAACATTCTGAACTCATGAAGGCCATTATGAATTTTTGGTCATGTCTTTTGGCCTTACGAATGCACCTTCCACATTCCAAGGGTTGATGAATTCCATTTTCAAGCCCTTCCTTTGAACATTTGTGTTAGTGTTTTTTGATGATATACTAATCTATAACAAGTGTTTGGAGGATCATGTGCGACATGTTGACAAGGTGCTACAACTACTAAAGGAGCAACAACGATATGCCAAACCATCCAAATGTTTCTTTGGGGTGAAGGAGGTAGAGTATTTGGGCCATTTTGTATCTCATGAAGGTGTCAAGTTAGACCCTAACAATATTAAGGTCATGATGGACTCGCTGATTCCCAAAACATTGAAGAATCTTAGAGGATTTTTGGGTTTGACAGGTTACTATTGCAAGTTTGTTTAGAACTATGGAAGAATAGCATCAACTTTAACGACATTAACTAACAAGGATGCATTTTCATGCACTCCAGAGGCAACTCAAGATTTTGAACAACTTAAAGAGGCAATGTGCAAAGCTCCTGTCTTGAACACACAATACTTCACAAAAACCTTTATTGTGGAATCTGATGCCTCGGGAAATGGCATTGGTGTTGTTCTAATGCAAGAAGAAAGACCCCTTGATTTTCAAATTCAGCCACTCAAGGGAAATGACTTACATAAACCCATTTATGAGAAGGAAATGATGAAAATACTACATGCACTGAAGAAATGACACCCTTACCTAATAGGTAGTCACTTCAAGGTCAAAACAGATCATGATAGTCTTAAATACTTCTTGGAACAAAGACTATCTTCAGAAGAACAACAAAAATGGGTGACCAAGATGTTGGGTTATGATTTTGAAATCATCTACAAAAAAAGGAAGCAAAATGTTGTGGTAGATGGACTCTCAAGAAAGGATGAATATGTTGAGGCCTTTCTCTATGCTATCTCTATCATCCAACCCGATTGGATAATAGAAGCGAGGGATGAATGGAAGAATGATGAAAACATGTGGACTCTCATTCAAAGGTTGCAACATGATTCCTGTGCATCAAATACATTTACATGGAAAAATGATTCACTATGGTACAAAAATCGCTTATATTTATGTAAGAACTTCCAACTCAAACAAAAGTTACTCTTGGAATTGCACACCTCTCTGGTAGGAGGGCACTCGAGATTTTTGAAAAATTACCATAGGGTCAAGAAGGAATTTTTTTGGTATGGCCTTAAAACTGATGTTCAAAGGTTTGTGGAAGAATGTTTGGTTTTCCAACAAAATAAGGTGGAAACAATTAAGACCCCATGTCTTTTACAACCATTAGCTATCCCAAGTCAGTGTTGGGAGGAGGTTTCCATGGATTTCATCACAAGGCTACCGAAGTCTGAAGGAAAGAGTGTCATCATGGTGATTGTTGATAGACTGACCAAGTACACACACTTTTGTGCACTCTCTCATCCTTTCAAACCCAGTACAGCTGCCACCACATTCATGGAGACAATTAAAAAGCTACATGGAATCCCAAAGATTATTGTAAGTAACAAAGATCCCATCTTCATTGGACATTTTTTGAGAGAATTATTTTCTTGTTTGGGTACCCAATTGGCTCATAGCTCATCTTATAATCCTCAATCTTATGGACAAATCGAGATAGTGAACAAATTTCTGGAAGGCTACCTTCGTTTCTTTGTCTCTGTAAACAAACACAATGGTTCAAATGGTTACCCTTGGAAGAATGGTGGTATAACACTTTCTTTCATACTGCAAAAAAAATGACACCATTTATGGCACTCTATGGATACCACGCACCTTCCATCACTTCTTCTCTAAAATAAAAATCTAAGGTTCAAGCAGTGGAACATCACATCGAGCATCAACAAGAAGTTATCCAACTCTTAAAGGACAACCTGACCATGGTACAAAATCACATGAAACACTAAGCAGATCAACATCGTAGTGAAATAAGTTTTAAGGTAGGGGATTGTGTATTTTTAAGACTAAAACCATATAAACATATGTCCCTCAAGAAAGCTAAGAATAATAAATTATCACCAAATTACTATGGCCCTTATAAGGTGTTGCAAAAGATTGGTACTATGGCATACAAATTGGAGTTGTGTGCATCTTCGCTAGTACACCCAATTTTCCATGTTTCATGCTTAAAGAAGGTTAGATAGGTGACAAGATCTCAGTTCAAACTATATTGCCAGAACTTGACAAGGAAGTAAAAATCATATTGGAGCCTGAAGCTATCACTGACACAAGAATTCGCCAGCTGAGGATTATATCCATTTCAGAGTATTTCATTAAGTGGAGGAAACTACCTGTTGAAGATTCCACTTGGGAAGATGAGCCTTTTATACAAAAGCATCCAAAATTACTCAAGCATTGCGAACAACACTTTTTTGAAGGGGAGGGGCATGTTAAGCCCTAAATAATGACACATTACCCCTTAATTGGGGAACATTACATTAGTAATGTTATTTTATTTATGTCGGCTTGCGTCCATTAGTTGTAATTGTACCTCCTAGTCTCCTATATATACCAAGGAGACCTTTTTCATTTGGAATCATCTTGTATTTGGAAATTTATGTGGTGTATAAGGAGGTTTCCCCCTCCAAGAGGCTTATTATCTAAAATTCTCTCTTTTTCAAGGCGTTGAGTACTTATTCTGAGGTTTTTTTTTTATGTTATTTTGATATTTGGTTCTTAACAAATTTTGTAAGAGACATTAATTTCCCAATTCTCAAAATTTGTACATGGTATCATATCATTTCATATATATTTACATGGTTTTAGAGTTGTTGTGATTGAGATTGCTTTCTTGGTGAACATGGAGTAGGATATTTCAATTGTTCTATACCTAGGATATGTGCTTAACCTATTTGAAATTTGTTGGGTGTGAGACCATAGTGCACTGGGAGAAGCACTTGAACCTTATAATGGTTGTTTTACTTGTTTGTTGTTGATTTTTCTTTGAGGGGTGCTTTGAGTTTGTAGGATGACTTCTCCTGGTCTTAGAGAGTGTGACAGGTTGGATGGTGCATCCAATTTCATATCTTGGAGGGTTCAAGTTGCAAACATTTTTGGAGGAAGCTGATCTTTGGGAGCATTTTGAGATAGAGATCACTACATCTACCAATCCCACAAAGTTCGTCGCTTACAAGATGTAGGAAGCCAATATGGATTACTCTAGAATCCAAGTTGGATCACTACATCTACTCTAGCATGCAGGAAGCCAATATGGCTTACTCAAACATTACAATATGCATAGGATCATGTAGGAGTGGCCAAATCTTTAGTGAGGGAAGGTATACCTCCTAGGAGATATGCTAACCATATTGCATTGAATTTTGTTCATGAGCCTTCTGGTGGTTTTGAGGAGGTGAGGTGTGATTCCTTGATGGAGGATGATGTTTGGGTTGACTCTGACAATGTAGCGAATTCATATTTGTAGATTGCATGTTTCGTTGAGTTGTAGAGGGAGAACACTAGTGTTGGTAAAAATAAGTTCCTCATAAAGTGGGAGTGTTAGCTTTTGGGGTTACTCTGAAACTGTTTACACTATTCTTATGGGTACTTCATGTGATGTGGGGGGCATGGTGTGTTGATAACCCTTGGTTGCACCATAATGGGAATACACATTGGAGATAGATTTCTCATGGATTGTTATGCCTTAACTTGATGCTTATGTGGGACAATTCCTTGAAGTGTTGGAGTCTGAGATGGCATGATAACTTTCTTCATGGGGTGCACACCTAAAGAGGTTGGTTGGTTTCTTAGGAGGATGACTTGCCTTGGAAGATGAATGTTGGGCATCTTAGAGGAGGGTGTCAAACCCTAGATGGCATGGGGACACTTGATTGCTTGCATGGAGGATTGTACTTGACTTTAGGACACTCGAGTTGAGGAGTGATCATGTAGGTGTGGTGGACCCAAAGGTACACATGACTTAGAAGGTAGCACTAGAGTCTAGATGCTTGGAGGCCTTTAGAGGAGGAGCATTGGACCTTTCTTGAGTGTTTAGCATTGGATCCTTGCTTGTTGGATGTGCAAGCCTTGGAGCTTGACATGTGCCACTTAGAGTTGGAGCACTTTACATGTGGGCCTATCTTATATAGAGTTAGGTTGCTAGTAGTGGACTCGGTCCACTTTGTAGTGTTTTCCTTCCTCACATTTCATATAAATAAAAGGAGGAGAGAGTACTTCAAACACTCCATTATTGTTCACTAATGCAATCACATGCTTGTGTTAGATATGCGAGTACTAGAGCAAACTAATCTCTTTGTATTTCTTCTTCATTGTATTCACTCTCTTTGTCTTGAGCGCTAGGGTTTTTGGAGGAAATTCAAGGGAAGACTAGGGTTAGGTTTTTCCAAAGGAGACAAAGAAAACCAGAGTTTGGGATAAACCCTAGAGAAGAAAAATAAACATCTTATTTTGTATGTGTTATGAGAGAAGATGACTATCATTTTGTCGCATTTGGAAACCCTAGTGATACTTGGTGTGTTGTTGTGGAGAATATAGGAGATAAACTTGTACACTTGTGGGATGCAAGTGTAGGTTCCAAGGAGGACTTTCTGGTGTGTATGTTATCTTATTGAGGATCTTTAGTGGAGTGATCATCGTTGGTTAGGAGTGATTCCTAGCTAGGAGGAGTTGGTGTTAGGATTTTCTTATGGTTTCCCTAGCCAAGGTTTGGAGAGCTTGACTTATGCTAACGTGTATTGAAGTTTTGGTATGTGCATGTACTTCATCTTTTATATATATGAAGTGTTCAATTGTCTAAATTTTGTGTACTTTCATATTTGAATTTCATAGTTTTTCTTCAGGATTGAGTAGAGTCTAGCATTGTTTATGCATTCTAATTTGACATAACATTGAGTGGAATTTGTTAAGTGAATTAACAAATATCTAAAAGATAAAGGAACAAATTTAATGTTGTAGTAATTTTCTATAATAAAGTATTTTCAAATATGTAATCTGATTGGGAAGTGTTTTGTAAGGGTTGTAACTTATTGGCATTAAAGTACACTTGATTGGTGTTTATTTTCTTGTGTTGCCTTGTGATTTGAGTTGAAGAGAAGTGAAGTATTTGTTGCTATTATTTATTATTTTATATTCGGCCCTAAGTCAAAATTTTCATAGGAAATAGATCCAAGAAACCTCAAGGTTGAGATGAAATTTCTGAATTTGCAAGAAAAGTCAGATTCTTGAAATTTCAACTATGTGTGTGTGTGTGGATTTCCCTAAATGCTTAGTGGGTAAAATTGACGTCCTTGGGTTCTCAAACTATAAGAGTTCACGGGATATAGCCAACATGTGACCATTGGAAAAGTGAGTAGTGAGGTTTCCTCGATTGGGTGTGCGAGGAAAAAAGTAATGGGCCCCTAAGTGAGGATGCCACACAGTGATTGGTGGGTATGCTAGTGAGATTAGTCCAGGCTATGTTGAACATCCTACCACTAATATATATATATATATATATATATATATATATATATATATAGTGGAAAACTTCTACTCATTATATTTGTAGAAAAAAGTACTCATATACAATTGTGTGATCTAATATTGGGATGCTTACTAGAGTATCACCATGGATAAATTACTTGTCCTGTTGGGTCAAGGTATTTCCAAACATAAAACAATCCTTTGAGGATAGTTCAAGTAAGAGTTGTGCACCTCAATCTATGAAACAAGAAAAAACATACAAAATGTAGTTGGAGATAATTGATTAACTAAACAATTACTTCGCCAAATTAGGAGAGTTCAAACTAGTGGTTGGGTATGGTGAGAGGTGTTACCCTCAACCCTATGATTTGTCCCGAGTGCTCTAGGTTTTAGTTGGACAACCTCCTTGGTGATTTGATCAAACTCCATGTTTATTTCTTGATATTTGTAGGATATGAAGATGTTGTCGAACAATTGAATATTTTCACTTATGTTTCTCACACTCACTTGATGATGGATGACGTTTGTGTGCAATGTTACATTGAGCCACCCCACTATTATTTTGGAGTATCCATATAGGCTAGGTCCTTTACTCCATACCATGCTATCTCAATTAGTGCATTGGTTTCTATTAATTGGGCCCTATTGTTTGCAACTACTCCCAAACCCAACTTGAAAGAGTACTTTTCTTGGTTTTGAAGTAGGAAACATCTCCTTGCACCACTTATGCTCAAATTTCCTTGTGAGGCTCTATCAAAGTAACTTGTAGGTCTAGTGGGGTTATGATTCGAGTGCAATATTACCCTTGGGGGATTTGGTGTGTGGACTACCCAACTGTGAATTCTACAGGTTTTCGACCTATAGAAAATCTTGTATATACATAGTTTTTTCCTCTAGAAAATACTTTCATTCTTAGCTAGCTAGATTGACCACATTGCCTCTATGGCTAGAGATTGATTTTCTACTATGTTTTGGTTGATATAGCTATCAAAGTAACCCCTAGGTCTAGTGGGGTTATGATTCGAGTGCAATATTACCCTTTGGGGATTTGGTGTGTGGACCACCCAACTGTGAATTCTACATGTTTTCGACCTATAGAAAATCTTGTATATACATAATTTTTTTCCTCTGGAAAATACTTTCATTCTTAGCTAGACAATGTAATATACCAGATATAAAATGCATGCAGGACAGAAATAAAATGCTAGTAATGGCAGAATAACAACAATATAACCAGAACATTCACCACAATAACACTGAAATGATATAAGAATAACAACAGAAATAGCACTTTGAATCTGAAAGCAATGTTCACGGGCCTCTTCGAGGGGGAAACCTCCAGTTGAGCAGAACTCTATTACAATAATATCCAAGCTAGGGTTCTCATACCCTCGACTCCTATTTACACTAAAAAGAAGCATCTAGAGGAAGATCCTTCTAGAAGCGGAAGCTTCTATTAGGTCTTCTTACATCCGCCTTATTCTATTTTATTGAAAGGCCTTATTAATATTGACCTTTATTACATCCAAATATATTGTTCTACCTATGTGCAGGTTAGGACCCTAACATGTCCACCCCCTTAAAAACAACCTTGTCCTCAAGGCTTGAGATGAGGAAATTGTTGCGGAATGGTAGCTGGTTCCCAAGTGGCGTCTGCTGGAGTTGTATCTTTCCACTGGACTACCACTTCCTTGATGGTTCCCTGACGTAGGCAATGCTCACGCTGGTCCAAAACTGCTTCTGGTTGTAGCCAAATGGATCCTTCTTCAGCTAACTCTGGAAGGTTGGTTTGAATTTGGCACTTAGCTCCAATCACCTTCTTTAAGCATGAAACATGAAAAACAAGATGTAGCTTCGAATGGTTGCGCAAAGCTAACTGATAGGCAACTTGTCCCACACGCTTGAGCACAGTATAAGGACCATAAAATTTGGGCACTAGCTTCTGACAATGCTCGGCCTTGAGGGAAGTTTTCTTGTAAGGTTGCAGTCGAAAAAACACCTGATCCCCTTCTGCAAATTGACGTTCAGAGCGAGCTTGATCTGCTTGTTGCTTCATGCGATTTTGTGCCATGACCAAATTCTCTTTGAGGGTACAAAGAATAGCCTCTCGAGTTGTAAGTGTTAGGTCAACTGCCTGCACCTTCGAGGCACTCGGTAAGTATGAGATAACTGTAGGTGGTTTTTGTCCATATATCGCTTCAAAAGGAGTCATGCGTGTAGCTGTATGGTATGAAGTGTTGTACAACCATTCAGCTAGGGGTAACCATTGAGCCCACTGATTTTGTTTTTCCGAGGCAAAATACCTCAAATATGTTTCCAAACACTTGTTGACAACTTCCATTTGTCCATCAGTCTCGGGATGATAAGATTTGCTAAAATGTAATTATGTTCCTTCTATCTTGAACATTTATTGCCAAAAATTGCTTGTGAAAGTGAACAATAGAGTGCGGCATGCCATGAAGCTTGAAGACCTGATCCATGAGTATTTGAGCCACCGTGGATGTTGTAAACGAGTGTTGAAGGGCACAAAAATGAGCATACTTGGAAAGGCGATCAACAACCACCATGATGATGGATTTATTTCCCGATTTGGGTAAGCCGGTAATAAAATCCATAGAGATATCCTTCCAAATAGCAGGCGGAATCAAGAGCGATTGTAGTGTGCCTGGCGATTTGACTGTTTCTCCCTTGTTGCGTTGACACATGTTACATTCAACTACAAAATTACGAATGTCCTGTTTCATGCCATCCCAGAAAAAGGAATGTTTGACCCTGTCATAGGTTTTGGTGAACCCAGAGTGCCCTGTTGTGGGTGTAGCATGAAGCTCATAAAGTACCGTGGATTTAAGATTTGATTGTTTACTTAAATACAAACAGCCTTTGTATCGAAGTTCCTCATGGAGCCAAGAGTACCCTGGGGAAGCTGGAGCATTGGACTGCAATTGTTGGATCAACTACGAACTTTTGGGATCTTGTAGTCATTCCTGGCGAACGGCTTAGAGCCAATCTGGTACAATGAATGAAAGAGAAAAAAGGGATCCTTCATCTTCATATTTTTGGGAAAGTGCATCCGCAACCACATTGTCTTTGCCTTTCTTATAAATGATCTCATAATCATATCTAAAGAGTTTAGTCACCCATTTTTGTTATTCTAGGGAGGAAATGCGTTGTTCATGAAAATACTTGAGGCTTTGATGGTCTGTCTTAATTTGGAACCGTTTCCCCAATAGATAAGGATGCCACAGATCCACGACATGCAGAATAGCCAACATTTCCTTTTCATAGATGGATTTTCCCAAATTTCTTTCAGATAGTTGCTTGCTGGTAAAGGCCAAAGCTTGACCCTCTTGCATAAGGACAACACCAATTCCTTTCCCTGAGGCATCACATTCCAACACAAAGGTCTTTATGAAATCGGGAAGGGTGAGGACTGGAGTGGTGCACATGGCCATCTTCAAGGTTTGAAAATCTTGAGCAGTGGCTAGAGTCCAAGTGAAAGAGTTCTTTTTGAGGAGAGCAGCGAGAGGTGCTGCAATCTTCCCATAATTCTTAACAAACTTGCGATAATACCCTGTTAAGCCTAGAAATCCATGCAAGCTCTTAAGAGTCTTTGGGTGAGGCTAGTCTTACATAGCTTCAAAATTTTTAGGATCCACCCTGATGCCATCTTTGCCAACCAGATGACCCAAGTATTCTACTTATGAGGTGCCAAAAGCACATTTAGACTGTTTCAGGAAAAGTTGGTGCTGAGAGAGTAGATGGAGAACTCGATCCACATAAGCAAGATGGTTTGTCCAGGTTTTGCTATAGATGAGGATATAATCAAAGAAAGATAAGACAAAATGGCTGAGAAAAGGATGGAAGACATGATTCATGAGGCTTTGGAAGGTGGAGGGGGCATTACACAAGCCAAAGGGCATGACCAAAAACTCATAGTGGCCCTCTTGAGTTCTAAAGGTAGTCTTGGAGATATCTGCCTCTTTCATACGTATCTGGTGGTAGCCCAAACGAAGATCCAGTTTAGTGAAGAATTGGGCGCCACTCAATTCATCCAAAAGGTCATCAATGACAGGAATGGGGAATTTGTCTTTGATGGTAAGTTTGTTGAGGGAACAGAAGTCAGGACACATTCACCAAGAACCTTCTTTCTTGAGGACCATGACCACAGGAGACGAATAGGGGCTCGTACTAGGGCGGATAATGCCTACATTAAGGAGTTCTTGGACCATTTACTCAATTTCATTTTTTTGGGAAAATGGGTGAGAATACAGACGGATATTGGGAGGAAGGCTTCCTGGTACAAGGGGAATGGAATGATCATGAACACCATGGGAAGGAGGGAGGCCTTGGGGAGTGGAAAAGACCAATTGATGTTTAGAAAGGATGGCTTGGAGGTCTTGCGGTACAGAAGGTGTCTCTGTTGCTTGTATTGCATGGAGTTGAGCAATAACACCAGAATGACCCTTTTTTAGCAACTTTTACATGCGATGGGAACTAACGATCTCAAGTGAACCTGCGATGATGCCTTGGAACTTATATTGGTGGCTCTCTTGGTCGAATTGCATGGTTAAGCCTTTAAAATCCATGAGAATGGGATCCAAAGTCCTTAACCAGTCTGCACCCAACACAATGTCACAACCTCCCATATCGATAGCAAACATATGGGATTTCAGGTGGTAGTCACCAATTTGGAGACACACATTTTCGCAACGCCCTCCACATTTCATGGAACCACCATTGGCAATCATGATTTGGAAATTATTGACGGCATGGATGTAGCAATGAGTTTCTTGGAAAATGCGGCAATGAATAAAATTATGGGTGCTGCCACTATCAACCAGAATGATGACCTTCCGATGCTTGATGTAACCAATTAGCTTGAGGGTTTGGGGAGCGAAGAAGTCAATGAAAGCATTGAGGGAAATGACTAGTTCTACTTCGGGAGGGTCTGAGGGAGGGGTTATGTCAGTGAATTCAAGTGATTCAGACATAGAGGGAGTTTCTTCATCTTCTTCTGAAATCTCCTCAAAGATGGCCATAAAAATATTTTATTCTTTACACTTGTGGCCCGGGAAATATTTGTCATCACAGTTATAACAAAGGCCTTTGAGTTGGTGTTCATCCATTTCAGCCCGGGTCAATTTTTGGATCTTTAGTGGAGCAGAGGGTGCAGTGGGATTTACTGGTTTAGGGCGAGGGATGAAGGAGGGTTTGCAGTTTTGAGAAGATACAACCTGTTGTGCTTCTTTATCTCTTTTGGTAGCCTCCACCCAACTCTTAGGCTGAGCCATGAGGACATGGGCTGAAATTTCATCATTGAGGTCATTGATAAAACACTCTCAAACACTCTCAGAAAAAGGCATCAGACATGCCCTCTATTGTAAAAGCCAGGCATTCAAGGGCAGCTATAAAGTCTTCCACTGTTCCTAATTGTTTTAGCTTTTTCAAACGGCCCAAATGGTTGGTGTCAGTGTCAAAGTGTTCATAAAGCTCTGCCACAAATTGTGTCCAAGCAATATACCCTTGACGCGAATTTTTTTTTCCATTGCCACCATTGCCAACGTTCTTGATCTAGATGGAGAAAACCATACCATAGTTTGGCCAAGTCATATATAATGTTGTATAAAGAGAAGTAATTTTCCATTTGGGTTACCCAACCAGTGGGGTCTGAGCCATCAAATTTGGTCACATCCACCCGTAGAAGGCATAGGTCACGTTGAAAGTGATGGTTCTGCAAGGTATGGGAATGAGAGGAATGGTCACCTTCAGTATGTGGGGGTGAGGAAGAGGAAGGGTTATCTGTAGGGATATGCAGATTGGTGCAAAGTGTCGAAAAGACTGATTCAAGCTAGGTGGTGAGGTCTTGTTTGATTTCGCCTATTGAGGACTGCATGGTTGTATTGATGGTGGCAACATTGGCACTGAGTTGTTTCACTTCTTGTTGGGTCTCAATGAGACCAGATTACAAGGTGTTGAAGAGAGCTTCCAAGTCTTGGCTATGAGTATGGGCCATGAGGATGGGGGAACTAAAAAGGGGCAGGCGAGGTAAAAATATTTTGCCGAAAAAATGATATGGATGAATGTGATAAGGGAGAAAAGATGAATCCAATGGAATAGGTTTGAAATAATGGTGAAAAAATTTCCAGACTTTTTTTTTTTTTTAATGGAGTTATACTCCGTTTTGAAGAATACTGCAGAGAGGAAATACCCAAATTCTTAACTAGAAAGAAATGTGTATTTACTTGACAACCCGAACACAGTTGCGCGATAATAGATCTTGTCTGTTTTAATTTGTTTATGTTTCTGTCCCCAAGGGTTAGGTATTCAAGGGTTCTACAGACAAGGGTTTGCCCTATGCTATCGCTCTCTGATATATGTGCAGGGTCCAACAGTAGTACTCGGCCCAATATCTCAGGGCACTAACTAAGGAGGATAGACTATACCCTTAGCCGTACTACCCAACTACCCAGGTACTAGAGAGTATCTTCCCAAGTGATGTTCTCGGTGACACTATAGCAGTCAAGCGGCCGATCGGTTTATCTAAAGAGGGCTTCAGGTAATCTAGGTCGATCCGTACACAGGTGTTGTCTGATGCGCTACCACTCGAAGGGGTACCAATAGGGGTTACAAGGGTGGCCAACAGATGTGCACTTAAGTACCACTTGTATTTCCTGCGTGTATGAATCCCTCAATTGCGGGTTTATGCGCGTAACGATAGATCTTTGTGGCTTAAAGACATCGGAATACATCTCTACCCTGAAAAAAAAAATTAACCCACACTTTCTACCGAGGAAAGTGCTCTGATACCACTTGTAATATACCAGATATAAAATGTATGCAGAACATTCACCACAATAACACTGAAATGATATAAGAATAACAACAGAAATAACACTTTGAATCTGAAAGCAATGTTCACGAGCCTCTTCGAGGGGGCAACCTCCAGTTGAGCAGAGCTCTATTACAATAATATCCAAGCTAGGTTTCTCATACCCTCGACTCCTATTTATACTAAAAAGAAGCATCTAGAGGAAGATCATTTTAGAAGCAGGAGCTTCTATTAGGTCTTCTTACATCCGCCTTATTCTATTTTATTGAAAGGCCTTATTAATATTGACGTTTATTACATCCGAATATATTGTTCTACCTATGTGTGGGTTAGGACCCTAACAACCAAATTGACCACATTGCCTCTATGGATAGATATTGATTTTCTACTATGTTGTGGTTGATATAGCTAATAGTGACTCTCCTTCCCACGATCCAAGCTAGTTTTGCAGGCAAGATGTGATTGTCCAAAATCCCCTTATCGAGTGGTATTGAAGGAAGAGGTGGCTTATTGTTTCCTCTTATTCTTCACTAAGCCTAACATTTGTTAAGGCCTTTCCATCCCTTTCTCTTTGAAGTATCCCAGGTGATGATTGTTTTCCTTAGAGACATTCAAGTGAACTAATATTATACATTTGTCTGAGATAAGATTGGTGTAACATCCCCGACCATCAACCCCATGGTCGAGCAACGCCACTATGCGAAAGCATTTTCATACTTATACATATAACATGCATCAAATCAAATTAACACATTTAAATAAACAATACAGAGTAATCACAGGATTACTGCTAACATGCATAAATAATAGAATTAACACTAATTCATAATTGCATCGGAATACATGATAATATTGCAAGCATCACATACATGCATTTTAATTGAAATTAAACACATATTGATACTTATCTTTGAAACTGTAGTAACTCCACCAACTACATACAGACCTTCCACGAACCTCCCAGCCTTAGACAACGCTTCTCATCATGCTCAGCAGTGGGTCACCCCGAGCTAGAACTAAGCTCCACCCAAGGCAAGGGAATCCTGGACTAGGCTGAGGTTACAGAAAAACTGCACAGAGCAACTGGAAGGATTCTCTCCGGGAGCCTTCTTATACCCACTACTCACGGACTCTCATTCCCCACATGCCTGTTCCACCCGGGAGTATACACCTTCACAAACATAGTCCATCGGTGCTTCACCTCCCTCTCTGGGTCTCGGCAATAAGCCAGATCAGGAATTCTTAGAGCTTCGTAGCTAGTGCTGGACTCTCTCTGGGAGAAAACCACATCCTAGCAGACTCTCTCACCTGGAGAGAGCTGCTCACAGGCCTGACAACCTGCCTCTTCTACCACAATCCTGAAAACCCAGTTCTTCAACCATTTTTCAACTCAATTCCTGCAAGTTCAGGATACAACAACAACATCAACTTTCGGTTAACTCACGGGTGACAACAACAACAGGAAAATTGGGTGTGGACGTCCAAGAAAAAACGACAACATGCCACTAAGACACAACACGGTTCAGGTAACACCGGTTTCAGGATGCGTTACAACTAAGCCACGCAGAGGTCAAACACAAACTCAACGGTTCATATAGAAGGTGTATCATCTTCTCAAGAAAAAATCACAGGCTTCGGGTTTCAGAGTTGCATGAGGGTATGCATGCAAAGTTCAGACACAGAAGTCACACTGTTCAAACAGTGGACGCAAGAATGGAGGACGAACCCCCATCATGGCTCAATTCTTGGGTTAAATTGCATGTGCCTGAGCCGACACATGTCGCCCATCAAGCTGCATGCCCTCCATAAAGTAGCATTCCCTTTTTTGCACACGTTGGAGCTGCATGCGTTGCCTCTCCCAGAACTTAGGATAAAAACATGTTTGTCACTCAGCTTTGGAATAATAATAAAATATTATTCTCAAGGACTTAAGCCCCTAAGCTTAGCCCCTCTTTCCAACATTTCAACCCCTCTTCCCTTACCCACCCTGTGGAAGCTTAGTCCCCCATCATTCTTTCTTCGTGGTCGGTCTGCATGCAGCGATGTTTAATCTTTATTAATGTTCTGCATAATTACAGATACAAAAATAGGCTCTTGGCCTTTAACACTTATGCTCTCTGGTCTAATAAACACATAAGCCCACCAACTTATCAATACTTGGCTCACCAGCCTACAAAACATGATTTACAATTCATAAACATGATTTACAATTCATAATATAACTGGGGCACTACCGGGGGATATTACAATCCCATCCCCTTATTTTTGCACTGTCCTCAGTGCAACTCTTTACACAACATCAACAAAATTTTAAAAATCTTCAAAAAGATGTGAGTATTCTGCCTGCATAGCATCCTCATGCTCCCATGTCACATCCTTAGTACCGTACTGGGTCCATTGGACCTTTACAAGCCCTATGGATCAATTCCAGAGATGTTTTCTTTTCCGATCCAATATGCGCATAGGATGCACTTGCAGGACACCTTCTTGCTCCACCTGAATCACATTCCAATCAGTTACATGATTAGAATCAGGTATATATTTCTTAAGCAATGAAACATGAAACACATTATGTACAATCATGGATGTAGGTAATGAAAGCATATATGCAACTGGCCCAATCCTTTCTAGGATTTCAAATGGCCCACAAAATCTGGCTGCCAACTTGGCGCAGTTTCCTAGCTTCAGGGAACTTCTATTAGCTTTCACTTTCAGGAAAACATGCTCTCCCACTTTAAACTCTCTGTGGGTTCTGTTTTTATCAGCATAACTTTTATACCTGTCTTGGGCAACTTTCAAATTCTGCTTAATTTTTAACATTTGTTCTTCCATTTCCTTGAGCAACTCTGGCCCAACTACTGCCCTATCAGTTGGATTATCCCACCTTACTAGAGTATTTCACTTTCTACCATAAAGTTCTTCAAATGGGCTCATCTTCAATGATGCTTGATACCCATTATTGTAGGCAAATTCTACCAAGTGTAGGTAGTCTTCCCATTTCGATGGTTTGTCCATCACATACATCCTCAGTATGTCTTCTATCACCCGATTCACCCTCTCTATCTGCCCATTCGACTCAGGATGATAGGCTGTACTGAAATTCAGATTCGTTCCGAACCCCTTGAATAACCCTTTCCATAAATTTGAGGTAAATTTCGGGTCTCTGTCAGACACAGTTGTCTTGGGAATACTGTGCAATTGTGCCACTTCCTTCATATAGATGTCGGCAACATCCGTTGCCTTGTGAGTAGTCTTTAACGAAATGAAATGGGCAGCTTTCGTAAGCTTGTCCACCACCATGATTGAATCATGCTGCTTGTCGGTTCTAGGCAATCTTGTGATGAAATCCATTGTCACTACTTCCCACTTCCACTTAGGAATGGGTAAAGGCTGCAACAACCCTACTGGATGCATGTGCTCAGCTTTAACCTTGTGACACTCCATACATCTGGCGATGTATTCAACAATCTCTTTCTTCATACCTGGCCAAAAGTAATGGCTCTTGACTGTTGCCACAGTTTTTTGATATCCAGGGTGCCCAGCATAAGGTACATTATGCATTTCATGCAAAATCATAAGTTTCAAGTCCTGGACATTAGGTACATAAGTTATGTTCTTGTACAGAAGTATTCCATCAGCCTCTAATTTATAATTTTCCACTTTCTGTGGCATATCACCTTGTTGTATCTTTTCTACCAAATCCCTGTACTGCAAATCTGCATTTTAGCTTCCAAAATTCTGCCTTTAATATCAGTTCTGTACATGTTAATGGTCGTAGCATGCAATTCATGCACTATACTACTGAGTGAATCAACCACTTTGTTCTCTTTTCCTTTGATATGCTTGATATCAAAGTCATATTCACAAAGAAACTCCAACCACCTACTATGTCTAGCGTTCAAAGTTGGATGATCAAACAAGTACTTTATATCGATATGATATGTCCTCGATTCAAACCTCATTCCCATGAGGTAATGCCTCCATTTCTTTAGAGTGTGTACTATGGCTTCCAACTCCAAATCATGAGTTGCATAGTTCCTTTCGTGCTCTTTCAACTTTTTGGATTCATAACAAATTACAAATCCATTCTGACTGAGGACTCCTCCCATTCCTTCTTTGCATGCATATGTACACACTACAAAGTCTTCATTTGGATCTGCAATCCTCAGGATTGGAGCACTGGTTAACAATTGCTTCAATTGTTGGAAGCTTCTCTCACAATCTTCTATCCACTGAAACTTCTTCTCCTTCCTTTGCAAGGAAGTGATAGGGTGAGCTATCCTCGAGAACCCTGCAATAAACCTTCTACAATAACCAGCTAGACCCATAAAGGATCTGACTTTCGTCAGGTTCTTTAGTGCTGACCATTCTATGATGGACTCAATCTTCTCAGGATCTACAACTATCCCATCCTTCGAAATAATATACCCGAAGTAATGGATATGCTCCTGATAAAACGAGCACTTGCTCAACTTGGCATACAGTTGGTGCTCTCTTAGCACCTGTAACACCATCCTAAGATGTTTCTCATGCTCTTCCTCTGACTTGGAATACACTAGAATGTCATCCAGGAATACTATGACAAAATTGTCTAGATAGTCATTGAATACACCATTCATTAGGCACATAAAAACAATGGGTGTGTTTGACAGCCCAAACGGCACCACTGTGAACTCGTAATGACCATACCTTGTTCTAAAGGTGGTTTTGCTGATATATTCATCCTTTATCCTTACATGGTGACATCCCGATCTAAGATCCGTCTTCGAAAATATCTTCGCATCCTTCAACTAATCGAAGAGGTCATCAATCCTTGGCAGAGGATATTTGTTCTTTACAATCACTTTGCTCAATTGTCTAAAATCGATGAACAATCTCAACGTCCCATCCTTCTTCTTCACGAACAGGACCGGGGCACCCCAAGGTGACACACTTGGGCATATATACCCCTTCTTCAGAAGCTATTCAAGTTGCAATTGCAACTCTTTCAGCTCCGACGTACTTATTCTATAAGGAGCTTTCGACACTAGAGCGACTCCAGGCATCAAGTTTACAGAGAAATCAAAATCTCTCTTCGGGGGTAATTCGGGTACCTCCTGGAATACATCTTCAAACTCCTTTAGTACCGCATGATCTCCAATATTTGAGACCACGTCCTTAGATGCTTCCTCTACATGGACTGTAAATAATTGACAGCCTTTTCTGTAGCACTTCTTCAACTACATTGTTGAGATTTATCTGATAACAACAACTCTGGGATTTCCTTGGACTATTTTCCAATTTTCTTCCTCATCCAAGCAAGTGAATTGCTTGTTACGATAGTCCAAGATGGCATGGTTTTGGTCCAACCAGTCCATCCCAATTAGATAGTCATAAGAACCTAAAGGAAAAATGTTCAATTCATCCTTTGTGCTCAGTCCATTCATGTCCACTAGACAAGACTTAACTAACTCAGTGACTTTCCTCTTGGTTCCTGTAGCCAGTTTCACTAACCAAGACTTTTCATGTTTGCTTATCGACAATTGCAAACTTTCTACCACTCTAGGATTTATATAACTATGGCTAGCCCTTGAATCAATTAAAATAGTAAAGGCATGGTTGTTGAGCATACCTTCCACTTCAATCATGTGTGACTGATATTCAACTTGCTTGTTGTCCATGGATGTGTAGATCCTTGGAATTCTACTACCCATGTCCTCCATTGTTTCAGCTTGTTGAACATTATGGACAGCTCTCACTTTGCCATTTTTACGGGGACAATCTATGTACTTGTGGTTCCCCTGACAGCCCCAACACTGAATGGGCATCTGTCTTGGCCTTTGTTCCCCTACGTCAGCCATTCTTGGCTCTCTAAATGATGGTTGTCCTTGAGGACTATTCCTGAAAAAGGGTGGCTTAGTTCCCTTCTTCCTCTGATCCATCTGAATATTCTTCTTGTCCTCCCAAGATTTCCAGAAAGTAGGCTTCTCTCTTTGCTGCTCATATAAGCATTTCGCCCTCCTTATTGTTTCTTCCATAGTCTTAGGATCATCATACTTGATTTTGTCACCAATGGAAGGTGGCACTCCACTCATATACCTCTTAATCTTGACAATCTCATCTTTGATGAACGAAACATACTTCATCAATTCCAAAAATATTCGTTTGTATTCATCAATCATCATGCTACTCAGCTTGAGTTCAAATAACTCTTTCATCTTTCCGTCATAGTATATTTTAGTCAAGTATTTCTTCTCGAAATACCTCTTGAATTCTTTCCAAGTGATATCTTTCTCTCTAATGTGTTGCACCTGCACAAGTTGATCTCACCACATGGATGCTTTTCCTTTCAGTTGATACTTCGCAATTCTTCCTTCTACATGAGAGGAATAATTCTGCAGTTGGAAATAGTTCCTCATGCCAACCATGTTTCGATACCTTCCTCCTTCTTATGTTCTCCATAAAGCGTAGGAGGCTTAATCTTGTTCACTTCACCCTTTAGTTCATCCACTCCAAATCTCTTGTTCTTTCTGGTAGGAGATGGGCTTGAACTTCTGCGTGCCTCCTTATTGGAGTGTTTTGGGGAGTGACGATGATGCCTGCTAACACTTCTTGATCTTCTTTTCTTCTCAGGGATCCTACGAATCCTTGTTTTTCTTGAGTCACTCTCCTTATCCAATTTCTTTTCGATCCTTTTCAGGCTCTTCATCAACTTTAAGTTGAATTTTCCCTGTTGTTCCTTAGCTTTCACGAGCCTTTTGCTATCTACTCGGTGAATCTGGGCATCTTTCTGCAATCGTTCAATGATTTTTATCATATGCCCTTCCTTATCTAAATCTTCTCCATGTCCATTGGAGTTCGATATTTCAACTCCAAAATGGACGTCCATCCCTTTTATTTCATTCTCTGAACTGGAAGCATTCTGTGTCTCTTCCATTTCTTTGCACTCAGTAGCAACTCTATTCGATTTTGGCGCTCGCTAAACTTCTGCAAACACACGTACAGACAACCGAAATTTGTTAGGCCATAATTCATTAACAAATTCCACATCAGATATCATTTTCGAGATTAATTGTGTAGAGTAAGTCATTAATCTGTGACCCATATCCATGAGTATTTGTCGCAACTGACCAATAATTCTCATGATTTAGTATCACTGCAGAAGCCCCTCTATGCTTAAATTCCACATCATTCATAAACAAATCTGATTACAGAAAACGTTCATATTTCACGAATTTTTCGAGCTCTACTCGGCTCTTTAACAATTCCAGGCCTTAGCCCTTTTCTCTTAGCCCCAACCCCTGCAACCATGGGTCGTAACCAAGTGCGTACTCGGGCCTTTGACCTTCAGAAATTCTCAAAGCGCAATACGAAAATCACTCAGAGTTCTTAGTTATCGAACTCGCGCAGTAGGGTGGATCAACGGTCCACGTCTACCCAACATCCAACAGTTGACACTCGCTATGGAACCTCAGGTGTCTGATTTCTGGGACTTCGGAAGATTTCACATCCGCACACCCCGAACCATTAATATCTGAACACTCCCACGTCACCTTAGGTGACATTATTACGTTACATCACTTCACGTTTTTCGAATTGCAGGGGCATGCAACAGTGGTTTGGAGTAACCCGCCTTTCATCCCACAATTCTTCTGATGTTGACATGTAACCCCTCGGTGAAACCGTGGTTTGGATTGCGGGACCGCCTTGGAGAATCAACTTACATGCAACTTGGGTCCCCGCAATGCCTTATGGTCGTTGATCTTGATGTATCGTGATCAATGCCACTGTGGGTCCTCTAACCTTTAACTACGTTACGTAACCTCAGGCCCCACTAACCCTGCTCATACAGGATGCCACATGGCGGCATACTAGCGACTGATACATGGCCCATTCAGATGGGTGACACTCGTCACGTTCCAAATGTCATTTCAACCTTCCATGGTTCAGAATCCACTTACACTTGGCACACAACCCATGTGTCCACATCACCTCCAGGTGATGTCATCATGACTCACCACTTCGGCTCTTTGAGCTTCACGAGTTTCAACTCCTCCACGCTCGCTTTTGCCCGGAGCGCTTTCTCCTGGAGTTCACGATCTACTGACGCGTGTCCTCCACAATCAAACAGTTGCGATCTATTTCAGGACTTCGGGAGTTTGTGCCTCAGCGCATTCCACTTCTCCCGATTGTTGAACTCCAAAAGGCTTCTAGGATAACCTTCCTGCACCTTCTCCGTATCTGACGATCGTAAAGGACTCTCCTTTTTCCCAATAGATCCTATGGCTCCAACACCCCAAGTGTTGAGCGCTCTCTCTCTGTGGCCAAATACCACACCAGCTGCGGTTTTATTCTACCGCTACTCCTCCTAAGCTTCGTAACATGGCCAAGTAACCCCTTGGCACTCAGAAACATTCTAAGGTTCGAAATCGGTTCCATCCAAACACCATTTTCACTCGAAACCTTGGGCCCAAAGACCACTTATTCGGCTCATCCAGGCTTAGCATTGAAACTATGGCTCTGATACCATATTGTAATGTCCCCGACCATCAACCCCATGGCCAGACAACTCTACTATGCGAAAAAAATTTCATACTTGTTGATTAAGGTTGGTTGTCATTGATGTCAACCCTTGAAGAAAGCCCCGTAGCACAAAGGTTTGGGTAATGGACCCAATATTTTTTGATGTAAATATGACTCATTATTTTTTCGTCATGTTTAATAAGAAGTAAATATGGATGAACTCCAAAGTGGTCCCCTTATGGTGAAAGCCCTCACGGAAAGACGCTTTGCGGAGTAAGAGAACCCATGCTTAATTGTGGAATAATGAGATGAAGGAAAATGCATTTGTCTGAGAAACTATTCTAGATGGATAGTGTTTGTCATGCCATTTCCGATGGAACGTGAAACATAACATAACTCCTCACGGTTAGAGAGTTATGGCCATGAGAAGTTGGAGACCCCAGGTTTGGGTAATCGACCCAAGTTTATTTGATGGGTAACGGTATGAGTTATGATATATTTTCAGATAATACTATTCTATATGGATAGTACATGTCATGCCATTTCTGGTGGTATGTGGATCGTCACATAACTCCTCACGGTTTGAGAGTTATGGCCTTACGAAGTTGGAGGACCCTCATATGTCATCTAGAAGCCCCAAAAGGTCAAAGTAGTCAAAGTGGTTTAAGAGATTTTTAAATGATAAATAATAAAGTGAAGTGATAAGTGTATTATATTTCAAATTGAATACAAAATAAATTATTTCAATAATAATTTTAATGGAGAAATTAGAAGTGGGTTAACCCTAAAATAAGGAAAGTCAGCCAAGTGACCTAGAAGATGTTTTTAAGGAAGCTACTTGGAGAGTATAAATAAGAGGCACGGCTCTCTCATTTCACATACACTTGAGCATATTGAATATCTATAGGTGTCTGAGGTAACCAAGGATATCTAAACCGGAATTCTGAGTGAAGGTGGAGAAAAGAAGGTCGAAATACAAGGAAGGATAGATTATTTTGATGGTGTTTTCTAAAGTATGTTATTTACAGGCCATCTCACCATTTTATCTATAAATTTTTTTCTATAATGATTCAGACCGTGAAATTTCTATACCATTGAGAAAACATATCCAAGTATCTGTGGTAAAAATTTCATCTTGGAGATCATTGTATTTTTGGAGTTACACTCCGTGGAAACTAGGGTTTGTGGCTAGTCCTGAAACTAGTCAAAAATAGGTGTTTCGGGTAAAAACGTCATAACTTATTCATAACATATCTAAATTCATTGAAACCAAATGTGTTGGTTAGAATATAGTATTTAGTATGTTTTTAATAGTTTCATATCGATTCAACAAATATTTTATGCGGGGAATGCTTTACAAAGTCTCTCTCTAGAATAAGCCAGAATTCAACAAGGTATGCCATTTTTTCTATAACTCTTTTTCTGAGAGGTTCCAAGTAGTGACACTTGGAGGAATTTCATAAAACACACTAAAGAATATTGTATATCAGTTTTATATATTTATACATTACAGGTTCAAAGTTATGATTACTTCAAGTTAGGGTTGACTAATCCAAAACTAGGCATGCGAGTCTAAAGAAAAGTTTGATGAAAATGTTAGTCTCTTGTTGTTAAAGTTAAGGAAGGTTTGTAGGAATGTGATCATATACACTAGGTCTATTAAAAAGATACAAATCAGATTTGGATGATGAAATGGATGAGGGCTTTTGGTTGAGATACATGTTGAGTACATGGTTGAGACAAGTAGTTGATGAGTTGACACATACATGAGGTGTATAGTTGATGATGTTGGTACATATTGATGAGTCATAGTTGATGATTAGTTGACACATGATTGGTACATACTTGGATTCACTTGTTTATGGTACATGTTGATTACACATTGGTGCATGGTTGATGCACTTGTTTATGGTACAGGCTGATTACAGGTTGTTTGGTACAGGTTGGTGCATGGTTGATGCACTTGTTTATGGTATAGGTTGATTACAGGTTGAGGTACAGATTGATGCATAGTTGATGCATGGTTCATATTTATTGGTACAGGTTTACAGTGGTATATCTCACAGTGACAGGTTGATAGTGGTTCCATCATTCTACTTCTACTTCAAGGTGGTAGGACGAGGTAAGGACGGGTGGTTGTAACCACCTTCCGGTTGTAGTCGGAGAACATAGGGGGTTGTAGCCTCATTTTGTTTGTAGCCAGAGAATTGGGGATTTGTAGCTTCCCTCGGGTTGTAGTCTAAGAAACTAGGGGGTTGGATCCTCCTTCCAATTGCAGCTGGAAAACAAAAGAAGTTGGTGCTTCCAATGATTGTAATTCTTCAAGACATATAAGAAAAAGCATTCTGTGGTTTTCTCCCGATTTGAGTTTCCACGTAAAACACTGGTGTACTGTGTATGTGTATGATTGTTCATTTGTTCATTGTTTATTTACTCTGCAGTTATTGGATGATAATGCTACATTGATATAACACTTGGATTATATGGTTAAAAAGGATTAAAATTCTTTATTACTGATTCACCCCCCCTCTCAGTAATCCAACAATTGGTTTCAGAGAAAGGTTCCTTTAGGAAATAGTTTAACCACTAGAAGGAGATCATGAATTATTTTGAGAATGGAGTACCAATGTTTAATGGTCAGAATGGTTTTAAGTATGAGATGTGGAGCAGAAGGACGAAAGTATTGTACTAACTTTGGACATAAAGTTGCAGATTGCAGGGATTATAAAATAAATGTTCAAGCAGACTGTGCCTATGTGGTCGCATGTAACATTGAATGTTACAAATGTCATAACTATGGACACATATCCAGTGATTGTAGAAGCATGATCGATACTTCCATAAAAGAGAATACTAATATCAGATATAAGAAAGTATGGATAAGAAAACAATAAGAAAAATTGAACAAAGACTAGGTACCAGAGATCACAAGATTGTCAATAAAACAAGATGAAAAAAATTCCACAGAGAAAAGGAAAGATGTCAGATTCAGAAAGGTTTGAAAAATAACTAAAAGAAAGGAATGACAGGTAAATAAGGAACAGATTCAAGAGATTGTACTTTCAGACATTGTAGTGAAAGATGAATCCACAGATAGAAAGAAAGAAGTCAGAGCCGAAAGAGATAATGAATCTACCAAGGAAGATGATGATGAATCTGCCAATGAAGATGATGATGAATACACATTAGAGAAGAAATTGATCTGAGCCATCCGGCTTAGATACTCCCAAATAATATGAATATTAGACAATGGGGAGTCTATGCGATAGCTGTGAAAGACCAAAGAACCATCCTTTGAGCAGCTTGCAGAGTTTGAAAAGACATATTCAGAGCAATTAGTTAGCAGAAGTACAGTTTGATAGTATAATGATAAATGGGTTAGCATTATGGACAATTGCGCAAGTAGAGGCTTGGACAGTATGGACAAAGATGGATTTGTAAGAACATTTAACAGGTTTGGATAGATATATGATAGTGGACAAAAGCATGGATTCATAGATTGGTTCAGAGAGTGGTTCAAAGACAAATGAACATTATCATAATGGATGATAATTACACAGGAAATGACTCAAACAATGTTAATGGATTACAAATTGACAGATATATTTTGGACACAGGCAGTGCATACAACAGTTCACATTCAAAATAGAGTAATGCTAAAAAACAACACTGATGAAACTCCCTATGAACTATGGAAAGGAAGACCAGCAAATGTGAAGCACTTCAGAGTTTTTGGAAGAAAATTCTACATAAAAAGAGAAGATGGCAGAATGAAAAAGTTTGACTCTCATGTGGACAAAGGAATACTTGTTGGTTACTCAAGTACAAGGAAAACATACAAGTGTTATAATCTAAAATTAAACAAAGTTGTAGAGCATCAACGTAACAATTGATGAAACAGGCAAACCAAAATCAAAGGAAGAAGAAAACAAATCAATGGATCAACTTTTCGAAGAAGAAGTAGAAGAAGAAGATGAAGAGAATCGGATAGAAACAGAAGATCAAGTTCAACAAGTATCTCCAAAGACACCTAGAAAACGAGTACAGAAGAATTATCCTTCATATTAGATTATTGGAAACAAAGATGCAGGAGTTGAGACTAGAAGAAAAATCCGTTCACTAGAACAAACACACCTAGCACTCTTATCTACAATTGAACCAAACTGTTTTGAAGAAGCCAACACGGATGAATTTTGAAATAAGGCCATGAATGAAGAATTGGATCAAATAGAGAAAAATGACACTTGGGAACTGGTTCCAAGACCAAAGAATAAGAATGTGATCGGCACAAAGTGGGTCTTCGGGAATAAATTGAATGAAGATGGACATGTTACAAGGAACAAAGCTAGATTGGTATGTAAATGATATGCACAGATTGAAGGAATCGACTTTGAAGAGACATTTTCTCCAGTTGCCATAATGGAAGCAATCTATTTGCTTTTAGCTTATGCATGCTCCAACATTATTAAAGTGTACTAGATGGACGTAAAATTAGCTTTTCTGAATGGGAAACTTGAAGAAGAAGTCTACATTGAACAACCAGAAGGATTGCAACTATCAGAGAACATAGGTTATGTGTGTAAATTAAAGAAGGCCTTGTATGGTCTAAAACAGGCTCCTAGAGCATGGTACTATAGACTGGATAAGTATCTACAGCAGGCAGGGTTCAGAAAAGGAAGTGCAGACAACAACCTCTACATCAAGGTAAGTCAAGGTAATATTTTATTAATTGAAGTTTATGTTGATGATATTATTTTTGGTAGTGATGATGACAGGTTAAGCCAGAAATTTGCAAAAGACATGCATAATGAATTTGAAATGTCGTTACTTGGAGAACTATCCTTCTTTATGGAATTTCAGATACATCAAAGTAACCAAGGAATTTTTATTTCTCAAACCAAGTATATCAGAGAAATCCTAAAGAGTTTTGGAATGGAAGATTGCAAACCAGTTATCACTCCCGTGCAAACCAGTTGTAAGTTGAGCAAAGATGATGATTCGAAGTCTACAGATCAAAGGCAATACAAGTCAATGACTGGCAGCCTACTATATGTGACAACATCCAAACCAGATTTAATACAAGCAGTTAGACAAGTGGCATTATTTCATGCAGCACCAAAGGAATCGCATGTATTAGCAGTAAAGAGGATTTTCAGATATCTCAAAGGAACAGAAGAGTTTGGATTATGGTATCCAAAAGGAAAAGATCTTTCATTTATTGCCTACACAGATGCAGATTGGGCAGGTTGTATTGATGACCGATGAAGAATCAGTGGAACAACGTTCTACTTAGATGAGTGTTTGGTATCATGGATAAGAAATAAACAATCATCAGTATCTCTATCTACATCCGAGGCAGAGTATATTGTAGCAGCAACATGTTGTACACAGGTTCTTTAGATGAAACAAACTTTGACAGATATACAGGTTGAGTATGATGAGCCCATTCCAATATATTGTGATAATACAAGTGTCATCAGTATCTCAAAAACCCAGTGATGCACTCCAAGACGAAGCACATTTCAATCAAGTGTCACTTTCTACGCGAACAGGTTGCATAAAATAACATCAGAATTGAGTATGTGGGCACAAAAGAATAAGTGACAGACATATTTACAAAACCACTTCCACAGGAAGCCTTTGAATATCTTCGCCAAAGACTTAGAGTTATTTCTACTCAAAAATGAATGTTTTTTTAATTATTTTTGAATGATTATCTTATATGTCTTAGATGTACACAAGGAAGCACCATAAGATGACAGTTCAGTCAGGGGGAGTAGCTCCGGATGGAAAGATACATTTTCCATTGATGACAAAGGGGGAGAGATTTATCAGATACAGCAGACATAGGCATGGTTTTAGGGGGAGCAGATTTATCAGATACAGAGGACAAAGACATGATTCTAGGGGGAGCATGAGTGATATGATTTTATTATTGCATCAGAGTGTTGCCATCAATGCCAAAGGGGGAGATTGTTGATTAAGGTTGGTTGTCATTGATGTCAACCCTTGAAGAAAGCCCCGTAGCACAAAGGTTTGGGTAATGGACCCAATATTGTTTGTTGTAAATATGACTCATTATTGTTTTGTCATAGTTAATAAGAAGGAAATATGGATGAACTCCAAAGTGGTCCCCTTATGGTGAAAGCCCTCACGGGAAGACGCTTTGCGGAGTAAGAGAACCCATGCTTAATTGTAGAATAATGAGATTAAGGACAATGATTTTTTTAGGGAAACTATCCTAGATGGATAGTGTTTTTCATTCCATTTCCGGTGGTATGTGGAACGTGACATAACTCATCACGGTTAGGGAGTTATGACCATGAGAAGTTGGAGACCCTAGGTTTGGGTAATGGACCCAAGTTTGTTTGATGGGTAATGGTATGAGTTATGATATATTTTTAGATAATACTATTCTATATGGATAGTACATGTCATGCCATTTCTGGTGGTATGTGGAACGTCACATAACTCCTCACGGTTTGAGAGTTATGGCTTTACGAAGTTGGAGGACCCTCATATGTCATCTAGAAGCCCCAAAAGGTCAAAGTAGTCAAAGTGGTTTAAGAGATTTTTAAAGGATAAATAATAAAGTGAAGTGATGATTGTATTATATTTCAAATTGAATACAAAATAAATTATTTCAATAATATTTTTAATCGAGAAATTAGAAGTGGGTTAACCCTAAAATAAGGAAAGTCGGCCAAGTGACCTAGAAGATGTTTTTAAGGAAGCTACTTGGAGAGTATAAACAAAAGTCAAGGCTCTCTCATTTAACATATAATTGAGCATATTGAATATATATAGGTGTTTGAGGTAACCAAGGATATCTAAACCAAAATTCTGAGTGAAGGTGAAGAAAAGAAGGCCGAAAGGCAAGGAAGGATAAATTCTTTTGATGGTGTTTTCTAAGGTATGTTATTTACAGGTCATCTCACCATTTTCTCTATAACTTTTTTTCTATAATGATTCAGACTGTGAAATTGCTATGCCATTGAGAAAATATATACAAGTATTTGTGGTAAAACATTTATCTCATGGGTCGTATTTTTGGAGTTACACTCCGTGGAAACTAGGGTTTGTGGTTAGTCCTGAAACTAGTCAAAAACAAGTATTTCGAGTAAAAACGTCATAAATTCTTCATAACAGATCCAAATTCAGTGAAACCAAATGTGTTGGTTAGAGTACAGTCTGTAGTATGTTTTTTAAAAGGTTCATATTGATTCAACAAATATTTTATGCGGGAAATTTTCTACAAGGTCGTTCTCTAGAATAAACCAGAATTCAACAAGGTATGTCATTTTTGCTATAACTCATTTTCTGAGAGGTTCCAAGTAGTGACACTTGGAAGAATTGCATAAAGCACACTGAAGAAAAATGTGTATCATTTTCATATATTTATACATTACAGATTCAAAGTTATGATTACTTCAAGTTAGGATTGTTGACTAATCCAAAACTAGGCATGTGAGACTAAAGAAAAGTTTGATGAAAATGCTAGTCTCTTGTTGTTAAAGTTAAGGAAGGTTTGTAGGAATGTGATCATATACACCAGGTCTATTACAAAGCTACAAATCAGATTTGGATGATGAAATGGATGAGGTCTTTTGGTTGAGATACATGTTGAGTACATGGTTGAGACAAGTAGTTGATGAGTTGGCACATACATGAAGTGTATAGTTGATGATGTTGGTACATATTGATGAGTCATAGTTGATGATTAGTTGACACATGATTGGTACATACTTGGTACATGGTTGAATGCACTTGTTTATGGTAGAGGTTGATTACAGGTTGTTTGGTACAGGTTGGTGCATGGTTGATGCATTTGTTTATGGTACAGGTTGGTGCATGGTTGATGCACTTGTTTATGGTACAGGTTGATTACAGGTTAAGGTACAGGTTGATGCGTGGTTCAGATTTATTGGTACAAGTTTACAGTGGTATATCTCACAGTGACATGTTGACAATAGTTTTATCATTCTACTTCTACTTTAGGGTGGTAGGACAAGGCAAGGACAGGTGGTTGTAGCCACCTTCCGGTTGTAGCCAGAGAACATAGGGGGTTGTAGCCTCCTTTTGGTTGTAGCTATAGAATTAGGGAGTTGGAGCTTCCCTCGGGTTGTAGCCTGAGAAACTAGGGGGTTGGAGCCTCCCTCCAATTGCAGTTAGAAAACAAAAGAAGTTGGTGCTTCCAATGAATGTAATTCTTCAAGACATATAAGAAAAAACATTTTGTGGTTTTCTCCCGATTTGGGTTTCCACATAAAACACTGGTGTACTATGTATGTGTATGATTGTTCATTTGTTCATTGCTTATTTACTCTATCGTTATTGGATGATAATGCTACATTGATATAACACTTGGATTATATGGTTAAAAATGATTAAAATTATTTATTACTGATTCACCCCTTCTCTCAATAATCCAACTATTGGTTTCAAAGCAAGGTTCCTTCAGGAAACAGTTTAACCACTGGAAGGAGATCATGGATTATTATGAGAATGGAGTACCAATGTTTAATGGTCAGAATGGTTTTAAGTACGAGATGTGGAGCAGAAGGACAGAAGTATTTTTACACGCACATCGACATTATATTTGGCTATCAGTTGTTACAGGATATGATAGTTCAAAAAGGGCAAAGACTGCAACCAAGAAGGAATTGAAGAAGAATAACAAAATAGCAATGGATTTCATATTGGAAGGATTACCTAAACCGATAAGAGAAAAGGTTGGTAAATGTTCATCAGCCAAAGAACTTTGGGATAAGTTACATGACATATATTCTTTGCTCATCGCAGATTCAGAAAATTCCAAAGAAGATGCATATACAGAACAAGAAGAAATATGTTCATCATCTCAGATAGATTCAGAAGATGAAGAGTATGATGAAACAGAAGTTGATTACAAAGAAAAATTGATCAGTGCAATTAAATATCTAAAGAAAGAAAGAGAAAAAAACAAGTCATCCAAGAAAGAATTGATGAAACAAAAGAAAAGTGTTCAAGGTTCCGAAAAGGATCAGCAGGTCATCAAGAATTTAAGAGCTCAACTAGAAGAGGCCAGAAGAATTGAAGAAAATCTAGAATATCAAAATAAATGTTTAGAAGCCAACATAGTAGCACAAAAGGAAGACGTGGAAAAGAGAGAAAATATATTGATGGATCATCTCAAGGAAAGAACCAGCGACTTAAACCAATTTGAGGAAGAGTTTGGTCAAGAAGAGAGAACACTGGAAGAAGAAATAATTGCATTGAAAATCCAACTTGAAGAAACAAAGAGAACATAAGATGTTAAGGTCCTAATCCGCACATAGGTAGATCAATGTATTCGGATGTAATAAATGTCAATATTAATAAGGCCTTTCAATAAAATAGAATAAGGCGGATGTAAGAAGACCTAATAGAAGCTTCCGCTTCTAGAAGGATCTTCCTCTAGATGCTTCTCTTAATAGACATATTTAGTATAAATAAGGGGCGAGGGTATGTGAACCCTAGCTTGGAGATTATTGTAACAGAGCGTTGCTCGACTGGAGGTTGCCCCCTCGAAGAGGCCTGTGAACATTGCTTTCTGAATCAAAGTGTTTTTTCTATTGCTATTTCGTATATCATTTCTGTGTATTGTGAAGATTATGCTGGATATTTTACTGTTATTCTGCCATTTCTAGCATTTTATTTCTGTTCTGCATATTTTATATATCTGGTATCTTGCAAGTGGTATCAGAGCACTTTCCTTGGCAGAAATTGTAGGTATTTTTTTTTCAGGGTAGAGACGTATTCCGATGTCTTTAAGCCACAGAGATCTGTTGTTACGTGCATAAACCCGTGGTTGAGGGATTCATACAAGCAGGAAATACAAGTGGTTCTTAAGCGCACATCTGTTGGCCACCCTTGTAATCCATGTTGGTACCCCTTTGAGTGGTAGCGCATCAGACAGCACCTGTGTACGGATCGGCCTAGATTTCTTGAAGCCCTCTTTAGATAAACCTATCAGCCGCCGGACTGCTATAGTGTCACCGAGAACAGCACTCGGGAAGATACTCTCTAGTACCTCGGTAGTCGGGTAGTACGGCTAAGGGTACGGTCTATCCTCCTTAGTTAGTGCCCTGAGATATTGGGTCGAGTACTACTGTTGAACCCCACACGTATATCAGAGAGCTATAGCACAGGGCAAACCCTTGTCTGTAGAACCCTTGAATACCTAACCCTTGGGGAACATAAATAGAAACATAAACAAATTAAACCAGCGAGATCTATTGACACGCATCTGTGTTCGGGTTGCTAAGTAAATACTCTCTAGTTCAGAATTTGGGGATTTCAGCACTGCAACATTCTGCAACATTCCATTAGATTCATCTCTTCTCCCTTATCACATTCATCCATATCATTTTTTTGCAAAAATTTCTGACCCCGCCTGCTCCCCTTTCAGTTCACTCATCATCATGGCCCATACCCGTAGCCAAGAACTAGAGTCTCGCTTCAACACCCTGCAATCTGGTCTCCTTGAGACCCAACAAGAAGTGCAACAACTCAGTGCTACTATTGCCTCCCGTGATGCCTCCATAAATGCATCTGTAAATGTAGTCGTGCAGTCCGCAATGGCGGAAGTCAAACATGAACTGACCACCCAGCTTGAATCTGTCTTTGCATCACTTTGCACCAAACTCAATATCCCTACCGATGACTCTTTTCCTGATGCACATAAAAAGACTGAAGGTGAAACTTCTTCCCATTCCTTTCAACCCCATCACTTTCAAAGGGACATACACCTTCCGCGGGTGGATGTAACCAAATTTGATGGCTCGGACCCCACTGGTTGGGTCACACAAATGGAACATTATTTCTCTCT
>JASDQU010100472.1:159005-174860 GCA_032191745.1 Picea mariana | reverse complement strand
TTGCTATTTCGTATATCATTTCTGTGTATTGTGAAGATTATGCTGCATATTTTACTGTTATTCTGCCATTTCTAGCATTTTATTTCTGTTCTGCATATTTTATATATCTGGTATCTTGCATTTTCGGTCTAACAACGACCCTGGAAAAACCCACAAGGGAAAAACCAATGAGAGAGGGAGATTTTTATTATTTAGGAGCTTCAGAGAAATTATGTTACAGCATGTTCATCTTCAGAAAATTAAATGACAAACTTATCTCGATAACCGTGCCAAGTCTTCACACGGGAAAATGAGCCAAACTCCTCAAAACTCTTTCCAGAATTTTCTGCAATAAATTACAGGTCTGCTCCTCGATCTCTATGCCTCCAAATGGCTGTACGACTTCCTTGAAATTCGTGCCAACAACTTCAGCGAATTTCTGGGTGCATTAATGGTTGTACGGCTACCTTGAAAACCATGCCAAACTTTTCAGAAAAACCACACAGCAACCTGCCTCGATTTCTGTGGCAAGAAGTGACTGTACAAAATCCGTACAGTACAACCTGTGTACAGCATACTGTCCCTCCTCGAAAATTGTGCCAAAGTATGGCTGTACAGACTGATAAATCCGTACCATACAAACAAAATTAAATGATGTTTTGTTCCTCAATTTCTGTGCACACAAAACACTGTACAAACCTCGAAATCCGTGATGTATGGCCTCCTGTGTATGCTGAACTCCTTGCCTCGAATTCTGTGCTAGTTAGCAGCCTTGGGATGCGTGCCCTAGCTCTGCAAAAATGGCCTCTTCTCAAGCTCGAAAATGCTCTCTCTTTGCTCTCTCTCAAATGACTCAACAACCAACTCAATGGTGCGCCCTCATACCCTAATCGACCTCATGAGGGAAGCTCAAGGGTCATCTCATCTAACGGTTGACATTAGACGAGATCAACGGTGGGGAAAAAATCACTTTACTTACCCACTTTCCCTAAGTCTCAAAAAGTCACCTTTTAATTTGTATCTCACAAATTAAATGACTAGGGTCCACATTAGGCACTTTCTCACCACTTAGGCGCATAGATGATGAGAAACAATTGCCTAGGTACTTTTTAATTAAATTTTTAACACTCCCTCTTACCGAGGAAAGTGTTACTCACCACTCCAAGCTTGTCCCTGAAAAATACAAACTTACCTCTGCCCAATGCTTTGGTGAGTATATCTGCAACCTGCTCCTCTGTAGATATGTATTGTAGCTCCACAACTCCTCTCTGAACATAGTCACGGATGAAGTGATAACGAATCTCGATATGTTTAGACCGGTCATGAAAAACTGTATTCTCCAAGAATTTAATGCAACTCTGATTATCACAGTAAATCACGGTAGGCCTCAACTGCACACCGAACAATCCCACCAGCAACTTGTGAAGCCAAAGGGCCTCACAACTAGCCTGACTGGCTGCCATATACTTAGCCTCTGCAGAACTCAAAGCCATTGACTTTTTCTTCCGACTGAACCAAGACAAAACTGCTGAGCCCAATCCGTAACAGCACCCTAAAGTACTCTTCCTGTCACTGACACATCCTGCCCAATCTGAATCTGTATAACCAACTAGACGAACTCCATCTCCTCTCTGATAGTCCAGACCATAATCTATCGTACCACAAAGATATATGAGCACATGTTTTGCTGCCACCCAGTGCACTCTCCTAGGCTCCACCATGAACTGACAGAGAGTGTTGACAGCAAAACAAATATCTAGCCTGGTATTGACCAAATACATCAATGACCCGATCAACTAACGATACAAAGTGGAATCCACCAACTGTGACTCAGAAGCATGAAGATTCTTCCAATTGGTAATCATAGGAGTGGTCATGGGCCTATAATCCTCCATCTGAAATCTACTCAAAATGTCACACACATACTTCCCCTGTCCTAGGCAAATGTGTCCAGGCTCCTGCCAAAACTCCAATCCCAAAAAGTAGTGCATCAGTCCGATATCAGTCATCTCGAACTCTGAAGCAAGGCTCTCCTTGTAGCTGCTGATGAGTCTCTCTGCCCCGGTAATAAATAGATCATCCACATATAGCAAGAGAATGAGAGGATCCTCTCCAACCACAATGAAGTATAGGTTGGGATCCGCCTCACTCTTCTCAAAGCCCAATTGTTGTAAATAGGCATCTATCCTCGAATACCAAGCTCTTGGAGCTTGTTTCACCCAATACAATGCCTTCTTTAGTCTACACACATGAGACTCTCTCCCATGCACCACAAAGCCCAATGGTTGCTCAATATATACCTCCTCCTGTATAAGACCATTGAGAAATGTGATCTTCACATCCAGCTGGTGGATCTTCCAACCCATCTCTACTGCAATGGAAATCATCGCCCTGATCGAAGTATATCTAGCAACCGGCGCAAAGGCCTCATCATAGTCGACTCCCTCAACCTGTGAAAACCCTCGAGCCACAAAGCGAGCTTTGTACTTCTCAATGCTGCCATCTGCAGCATGCTTCAGTTTATAGAGCCACCTGGAAGTCACCACTGACTTCCCCTCAGGTCTAGGAACAACTTCTCAGACATCGTTCATGATGGAATTGTACTCTTCCATCATGGCATCTCTCCAATCATGTCTACCAGAAGCCTCCTCAAAAGTGGAAGGCTCAGACTCCCAAATACTGCTCACCATCGCGATGTAGCTGCAAAACCTCTCGGGAGGTTTACTCTCACTCACTGCCTGTCAGGGATTCCCCACTGAACCCTGTGCCTCCCTCAAAGTATCCTAGAACCACTTGGGCTTCCTCCTCTCTGAAGTAGTGTCCCGTGGAGGGGACTCTCCCTTCTCAACCCCATCTCCTGAAGACAATGATCCTGAAGTAGACTCTGGAGTACCCGATCCTGAAACCTGTGGACCAGTAGTCTGCGAACCTGAACCCTGTGGCCCTGTCACCTGTGAACCTGTCGTCACCAAAACTGGTGGCCCCGAACTCTGTGTCACTGTAGTTTGCTGCGGACTCACCTGAATCTAAGATGAAGACTGCTCACCCCTCTCTGTCCCCCTAGACTTCCTAAAGGCTCTGTCCTCCTCAAATCTGACATCCCTCCTCAAGACAGTCTTCCTCAAGGAAGGAAGGTATATACGGAAGGCCTTTGAAGTCTCATTGAACCCAACAAAGATCCCTCTCTCTATCGTGGGCTCCAGCTTTGTCCTCTTCTCAGAAGGGACATATGAATAAGTGATGCACGCAAAAATCCGAAAGTGCCCCACCTCATGCTTCTTCTCAGAAAAAGCCTCCTCAAAAGTCATGCTCTCCACAGCCTTGTGAGGACTCTTGTTCTGCAGATATACTGCAGTGTAGCATGCCTTGGCCCATAGAAATAGTGGCAACCCCTGATCATGTAGCATGGCTCTCGCAGCCCCAAAAATGGCCATGTTCTTCCTCTTTGCAACCCTATTATGTTGGGAGTTGTAAGAAACAGTCAACTCTCTCCTGATGCCCTCTCCTACACAGAAGTCCATGAACTCCTTGGAGGTATACTCACCCCCATTGTCTGTCCTCGGAACTCTGATTTTCTTCCCTGTCTGGTTCTCCACAAGAGCTTTGAACTCTTGGAACCGACTGAAGACCTGTCCTTTGGTCTTCATGAAGAAAATCCAAGACTTTTGTGAGAAGTCATTAATGAATATAACATAGTATAGAAAACCAGTCAACGATGCCGAAGACATCGGGCCACATACATCTGAATGAATAAGATCAAGAATCCCTGCTATTCTACTGTCACTACTAGGAAAAGTAGTCTTGGTGTACTTTCCCAAAGCACATCCCTTGCACAACTCATGGTGCTTTGAACTGAAATCTGGAACTCCAGTCACCATCTCCCTCAGTACCCTCAAAGCCCCATGATGCAAATGTACCATCCTCTTGTGCCATAGCTCACATAGGTCACTATTGCTGGTAGTATGAATCAATGCTCTCGCTAGCTGGAACATAAGCTTGTACAGCTTCTCATGTTNCATGGTGCTTTGAACTGAAATCTGGAACTCCAGTCACCATCTCCCTCAGTACCCTCAAAGCCCCATGATGCAAATGTACCATCCTCTTGTGCCATAGCTCACATAGGTCACTGTTGCTGGTAGTATGAATCAATGCTCTCGCTAGCTGGAACATAAGCTTGTACAGCTTCTCATGTTTAGTCCCAATCACTTTGGCCGAAGTGATACTAGACCCCTTTGGGAAAAGGAGCACCTGCCCATCACGGAACACGACCTCATAGCCCCTCTCCTCAATAGCAGAAACTGACACTAAATTCTTCTTCAAGCCCAGTACATATAGAACCTCTGTCAAAGACATGGGAGGCAAAGACTCCCTCTAAAATGATACAGTCCCGCAACCAACTGCCTTGACCACCCGATCATCTCCAAGCACCACCTCAACATCTCCAATCTGTGTAAGGTATGTCAAGTGCTCACGAACCCCTGTCATATGGCGAGAGGCACCACTGTTAATATACCACATATTTGAATGAGTGGTCCTCGCGGATAGACACACAACCAAGGAAAATTCCTTGTCAAACTTGGTGGAAAACTCTTCCACCACTGCTAAAGTTGTTGTTTGTTTCTTCTTCTTGTTAGGACACTAACCTGCATAGTGCCCAAACTTGTGGCATGAAAAGCACTTGACTTTTCTCGTGTCTTTCTTCCCTTCACCCTTGGGCTTGTTTCCTCCCCTAGGACCCTTTTTGAACTTCTTCTCGTTGTTGGCAGCAAGAGCCGCATTCTCCTCCTCATGACCTGTAGATGAACTGCCATGTACATAACCTCTCTGGGTCTCCTCCTGAACAAAGTCATCCCGAAGACGTTCAAAGTTAGGAAGCTTCTCCCTAGCAACAATGCCCCTACAAAAACAGCCCATTGTTTGGAAACTCCATTCAATGTTGTTCTCACAAGCTCACTGTCAACTATGTCCTCCCCCACAGCTCCAAGCTCATCTCTCACTTGTGTCAATCTAGTAAGGTATGGGACCATATTTTCAGCCTTGGTCATTTTTATGCTCTTCAATTTTTCCCTCAAAACCATCTTTCGGTTCTCATTGGTACTCTAGCGCAATTTAGTCAAAGACTCCCACATCTCATAGGCATTTGCCTTCCCCGTCAAGTGAGGAATCAAATGGTCCTTGATGGCATCAAGAATAATCCTCTTAGCCTTGATACTCATCTTAGTGTAAGTTGCAAGAAAAGTAGCATCAGTAGGTACCACCACAGGATGAGTTGTGGTGTTTTCCACAATGTCCCACAACTCATTTTCTTGCAACAACAAGATCATCCTCTCCTTCCAAGCACCAAAGTTGGTTGCCCCATCAAGTTTGTCCTCAACTCTCAAACCTGTAGCCATTGACCCCTTTCTGCTGAAAATGAAAAATTCAAAAATCTGCCCTGTGAAGTCACTGTTGTCCCAACTTTCTGACTTGCTGAAATATCTCTGCTTCTCTTAACTCAACTCTGATACCATGTAAAATTTTCAAAGCCCAACCCAGTTTCAGTCTCGCTGATTTTTCAGCAAATGTTTAATGCCCAAACCCAGATTTATAACAGCCAATTAAATATAGCAGAAAATAATTTTCAGGACTGAAACATGAGGATTCTGAACTTCATTTTTAATGCAGAAATAAAATATCAGCAGCACATAAACTCGGAAAATTATTAACACAATGATTTTCAGTCTAACAGTGACCTTGGAAAAACCCACAAGGGAAAAACCAGTGAGAGAGGGAGATTTTTATTATTTAGGAGCTTCATAGAAATTCTGTTACAGCATGTTCATCTTCAGAAATTTAAATGACAAACTTATCTCAATAACCGTGACAAGTCTTCACACAGGAAAATGAGCCAAACTCCTCAAAACTCTTTCCAGAATTTTCTGCAATAAATTACAGGCCTGCTCCTCGATCTCTATGCCTCCAAATGGTTGTACGGCTACCTTGAAATTCGTGCCAACAGCTTCAGCAAATTTATGGGTGCATTAATGGCTATACAGCCGCGCCTTGGAAACCATGCCAAACTTTTCAGAAAAACCACACAGCAACCTGCCTCGATTTCTGTGCCAAGAAGTGACTATACGGAATCTGTATTGTACAGCCTGTGTACGACAGACTGTCCCTCCTCAAAAACTGTGCCAAAGTACGATTGTACAAACTGATAAATCTGTACCGTACGGACAAAATTAAATGTTGTTATGTTCCTCAATTTCTGTGCATACAAAAGACTGTATAGACCTCGAAATCCGTGATGTATGGCCTCTTGTGTATGCTGAACTCCTTGCCTCGATTTATGTGCTAGTTAGCAGCCTTGGGATGCATGCCCTAGCTCTGCAAAAATGGCCTCTTCTCAAGCTCGAAAATGCTCTCTCTTTGCTCTCTCTCAAATGACTCAACAACCAACTCAATGGTGCACCACCATACCCTAATCGACCTCATGAGGGAAGCTCAAGGGTCATCTCATCTAACGGTTGAGATTAGGCGAGATCAACGGTGGAAATAAAATCACTTTACTTACCCACTTTCCCTAAGTCACAAAAAGTCACCTCTTAATTTGTATCTCACAAATTAAATGACTAGGGTCCACATTAGGCACTTTCTCACCCCTTAGGCGCCTAGGTGATGAGAAACACTTGCCTAGATACTTTTTAATTAAATTTTTAACATGGTTCACATGAATGGTTTAATTTTCAGTTTTGTTCTATTGCTTTTCTTGAAACATTTTGATAGACCTAACATCCAAAACACCTTTGGAAACAAATCAATGCAATACATGATGCAACGACCTAACTCGGTATGCTAACATCACTTTCATTTTAACACTATCTGAGGGCTTAATCACTGTTTTACTGCAGAATTTGTGCAAACATATTAAAGACATGAACACATGGATCATTCATTCGATTCCTTTCCTTTGAGCACTGTGTATGCATGTTGACAAACCTGTGGTAATATGCTTTGAATGCTCACTGTTCTGTGGGTTATTTGTATCATGTACATTGTATACGGTATCACCATATGAGACTATCAGTATGTCTATGTTCTATCATCTATGAGTATGATGTTTGGAGTTTAATTGATTTGTATGATGTATGATGTATCTTTTTTGGAGTTCATGATGTATCACTGAATCACTAATCAATATCTACTATAGTCTATGATCTATCAATATTTTGTCTATTTCAATAATTTTTTACTTATAGTCTTATATATATTAAAATTAAATATATATGTGTGTGTGTGTGTGTGTGTTGAAATATTGTGTAACTNAAATTAAAGTGGTTCTAACTACCCAGAAAGAGAAGTTGGCCCTGCCAGTGAAGAGACACCTCCTTTCAGCGCTTGCCAGTTTGTATAAATAAAGGAAGCCAGTGCCTCATTTGTTCACTCACTCAGCTCGCTCATCTAGTGCGCAAGTATTGAAGGAAGCTACTGTTACCAGTTACCAGTTACCGGAAGAAGGAAGAGAGAGAAGCGCATTGCTTGGGAAAGGATACTCTCTAGTGTTTGGTTTATTGTCTTGGCATTGAATTGGCTATGGTTCTTTGATTATTTTCTAGTCTAGCATCATGGTAGTTTGTCTCTCGTAGAGAGAGAGTTATTATGGTACTGTACTTGGTTATTAAATCTATATTAAAGAAGTTTTGTTGGGTTTTCTTCCCCTTGAGGGTTTCCCAAGATAAATGCTTGTGTACTCTGTGATCTTGTTTCTTTCAGTAAGATCCTTATTATGTAGTTGATATAACTGTAACCCGAAATTAATAATAACAGCTTAAGCAAGAAACTTAACATGGGTTCAGAGCAGGCCTAAAAGAGCATTGTCGCAGATTCAGTCTTCAATTTTGTCGGGATTCAAAAATTAGGGTTTCTTGAATATTTGGAATTTTTGGCTGCAAACCACATTGGGAATTGTGCCCTTCCTAGGCGCATCTTTTGGCACAAGAATCGAAGATTTTCAGTGGGCAGAACTCCCGAAAAGTCAAACCCTAGTTTGACTTGGTACCAGAAAACCAGAACCAGAACCAAAAAGTTGCAGTCCAGAATTTCGCAGGTCTAGTTTCAAGGGTCAGAAATTGGACTTTTCAAAAACTGACTATACCAGCATACTTGCCTCAATCCAGCGCATCTTTTGGTGAGTTCAGTTTTCAGATCCAAGAAATTTGATTTTTCTATTATTTCTATAGCCCGGAGGGCTAGGGTTTCTACTACAAGAAAGATTGGCTACCAATATGAGGGTAGAAGACAGGCTGGAAGGATCTGGAAACTTCAGATCTTGGAAGCATAGGTTGCAGATGATTCTAGACGAGAATGATCTCCTAGAACATGTTACAGTGGGTGTACCAGAACGAGAGGAAGAAGAACAAAAGACCAGGCATAAGGAAAAGGGAAAAGAAAGCATCAAGCACATGTGGCAGAGGAAGAGGAATCTCCTCCCTCAAAGAAAGCTTTAGTAGAAATTGAGGATTATGTACTTTAAGTTAAAGATAGTTGATCTGAAGAAAGATAGCAAATGGTGGAGTCCGTGGAGCCTCCGCACACAAAAACAAAAGATAAGTATTCATGTTTATTTTTAGTATCTTGTTTACTTTAATACTTTATCATTACAAGTTAGATTTTTGTGAGAATGTTAATTAACCTCATTTTATTTCAGTGTCTATGCAGACTTATGAAAGAAGTATCAAAGAAGAGGATAAAGAAAGAGATAAAATATTTATTTCAGGTATGATCACCCATGAGAGTGACGAAGGTATGTGTTTAGCTATGATAGTAAGGGAAAATTTGGTAATTTCATAACTAGAGTGAAAAAGAGTTCAAAAGTCTTAATCATGATATAGTTTTATTTGCTTACTACTTATTATTACTGACTGATTGGCTAAGTGACATATCTCAGAAAGCATACTGTAAGTAAGTTTACAGGTCTCGGAAGAAAGAACTTATGCCTTGACTAGCAGAAGTTAGACAGCATGAGAAGGACTTATGATATGGTGACAGTCAGTAAGACCCAGACAGTATCCAGTATTTATATAGGAGCAGGAAGCTCCTAAAGATGCAGAACAAAAATGTTCAAGATGAAGAGAAAGATGGATACTCAGATATAGTTGATGAGATGCAGGTAACTGCAGGTTGCTCCAGTACCGTTCTTATAGAGTAGGTTGATCCAGTATGAAGTCAGAAAGAAAGAAATGTTCGAACTCAAGAAGGCACCCAGGATATTACAGAAGAGAACTTCAAGGATGATGATTATCAAATGTTACACAGTTAAAGAAGCTCTTAGTTTGGTGCAAGAGGGAGCTATGTCTCCGAGTTCGAAATGGAGGATCGTGATTTGGTGCAGTTAGGAAAGTAGTGGTCCATGGAACAGTTTACTCAGTGGATGAGTAATGAGATATTTTGATCAAGATGAAAGTTATCCAATAGATGGATGGTGCCCAGCAGATGGGTAGCATGGTATTATACCATGGAAAAATTTTGGACCACAAGAGATTTTTTCAAATCCCATAGTTAGACCTTCGTAGAGAAGGAATGAGCAATCCCACAGGTAGACCTTCATAGAGAAGGAAAAGAGAAGAGACCTTCGTAGAGAAGGGGAATGAGAAATTTGCCAAGGTTGGCCTCTGTCCAAGTGTTGAGTTTTGGATACTCTAGGGACATGCTAGAATACCCTCGTAGAGAGGGGTGTGACCACCCTTGTAGAGAGGAGTGTGGATGTTTCTACAAGGGGCAGTGGGCAGATACTCTCCTCTAGCCAAGGATTGAGTAGCCTGGAACACAAACCTTGAACATGTGGAATGGTTAGTTAGCTCTTGAGGTTTGTGTTGTGATCTTGCGTGGATCATGGAAAGGGAGTCTAGTCTTGCCCAGGCTAGCATCTTAGCTTCTCTAGTTCATGTGGGATGACTAGGAGTGAAGCTATGGTAGTAGTCCTCCCCAGTGGATGGGTGAGATAGATGACTACAAGAGAAGGGAGAACATAAAAGGAATGGCAAAACCCATAGAATATCTTCTATGTGAAGATAAGAAAGAGTATCTTCTACGTGAAGATGAAAGAAAGAAAGAGTATCTTCTGCGCGAAGATAAAGAGAACAAAACTTCTTTAATATGGATTCATGGAGAACAAGTCAGTGATCGTGATGCCAAAGGACCAAGTGGATTATATTGATGCCTCCTGTTATCCAGTTGATGATGTTACCCAGTTGATGATGTTACCCAGTTGATGATGTTATCCAATTGATGTTGTTGTTGAGTTGATGATGATTATCCAGTTGATGATGTTATCCAGTTGATAATGACATCCAGTGACCAAGTGGATTATATTGATGCCTCCTGTTATCCAGTTGATGATGTTACCCAGTTGATGATGTTATCCAGGTGATGTTGTTGTCCAGTTGATGATGATTATCCAGTTGATGATATTGCCCAGATGATATTGTTCAGTTGATGATGACATCCAGTGACCTGTCAAGAGATAAAGAATATCCTTCTTGTTCAGAGGGAGTGTTGAAATATTGTGTAACTGCAAAGAATATTCTTATCCCCTTTTGCGGATTGTCCTAAATGTAATATGCAAATTAAGAAGTCGACCCCCAGGCAAATTAAAGTGGTTCTAACTACCCAGAAAGAGAAGTCGGCCCTGCCAGTGAAAAGACACCTCCTTTCAGCGCTTGCCAATTTTTATAAATAAAGGAAGCCAGCACCTCATTTGTTCACTCACTCAGCTCACTCATCTAGTGCGCAAGTATTGAAGGAAGTTGCAGTTACCAGTTGCCGAAAGAAGGAAGAGAGAGAAGCGCATTGCTCGGGAGAGGATACTCTCTAGTGTTTGGTTTATTGTCTTGGCATTGGATTAGCTATGGTTCTTTGATTATTTTCTGGTCTAGCATCATGGTAGTTTGTCTCTCGTAGAGAGAGAGTTATTCCGGTACTGTACTTGGTTATTGAATCTATATTAAAGAATTTTTGCTGGGTTTTCTTCCCCTTGAGGGTTTCCCAGGATAAAAGCTTATGTACTCTGTGATCTTGTTTCTTTCAGTAAGATCCTTATTATGTTTTTGATTAAACTGTAACCCGGGATTAATAATAACAGCTTAAGCAAGAAACTTAACAATATATATTTTAATTTTATATAAATATAACGTGTCCCCCGTGTCCTGATTTCGAGGGTCGCCGTGTCCGTATCGGATACTCGTATTCCCGTGTCCCGCGTCTTCTTGTCAGGTGTGAGGTGGCAGGTCAAAATTACAACATACGGATGACACGTGGTGCATTAATGGCATAATTATGAGAGAGGACACACTTCTCAAAGAGATAAAGCGCATTAATTGAAGCAAAAGAGGCGTGTGAGTGAGTTGGCACACGTCAAATGGTGTGGATTAGCATAAATGAGTTAACTAAAGATCAACTTCTCCTTTCTTCCACTTCAAACTTCCCTTCTCTCCAATACATGTCTTCACGTCATTCTTATTTTTAGTATGAGCGTGTTTCCCGTCTTTCACTCTCTCACATGTGACATTCCTTATCCACTTTACTCCCTATTCCTCTAGCGTATATCCCTATTTTTTAGCTTCTTTTCCCTTTTATTACACGTATTTCCTCTCATGTATTTGCTCGCATGTATTTCTCCCATGTACACTCTCCATTATTCCTCCCATCACACGTATTTAATCTCCCTCTCCCTATTTTCATTACGCCTTAACTCCTCCTCTCCTTATCCATGCATGTCACTTCTTTAGTGCGCATAGCCTATTCCTCTCATGCACATCTCCTTATCTCTCCCTTCCATTTAAACTTAACATGTTCTCATGTGCATGCTTCCCTTTATCTTTAGCACATTAACTCTTCCCTCATGTGCCCTCTATTTTTGACCCCTCTATCTTTATCTCTCCTATTTTTGCCACACATGTGCGCCCTCCTCCTCCTATACATTGAGGTTATTCCTCATTATTCCAGGTCGAATTTCTCTGAGCAACAGTAGTACTTCTCTCTCTCATATTCTACTTCTTATTTCTAGCTTCTATTATGTGATTAAAGAGCAATACTTTGGCCGGTTATGTACTTGCGTTTGGTGGTGCAAATAGCCCCTTGGCAAGAGCAATAATACAGATTTGGTGTGCTAGTATCAAGTTGTGGAATCTTGGCGATATCGTATTGAATTTTATGCATTGATTAGTTTGCTTTAGCATATTGATGTGGTGTTTTCAGCCTGATAATATCACATCTTCCCTTCTTTCTTTCCATTAAAATACTCTTGTTGCAAGGTTTTTTGTCCATTAAAATTTCACATTGTGTTGCTTACTCTTCGGTGGCTTAACCACTGTCTGAAGACAAACTTTCTTGCTGCTATTTTTTGGCATTTAATTGCAGGTTTTACATGTTTATGACAGCAAGAAATCACTTAGGGAATCCCCGCTAAGGTTGGCACGCACCAGCCCAAACAGAGAGGAGGTTTGCCGGTGACGCTTAAGGCATTCTCTCCTAGAATCAGCCACTTTTTCATCACTGGTTTTACTGAATTTCAGATCTGATTTAGGTGCTAAAAAGTGTGCTAACAATATGTTAATTTTTACTTTTCTCATTTGCAAGACACTAAAAAAATTATGTTCCTGAGCGCGACCTAGCGCGTGAGGAGCACAACGCAACGAGCAAGGGTTTCCATGGACGTTGGTGGGGGCGTCCTCCCCACCCCATCCCCTTTGCCAGAGTTCGATGCCTTCAGGAAGCTCGTTGTCGAAGCTTCCAAGAGACCGTCGTCAGCAGCACAACAGAAATTTGTAAAGAAATTGGAATGCATCCCAAGCGTTGAACTGCCTCTAGAAGAAACTTGCAGATCGACAGTCAATCTAGCAGACAGAGGTCTTATCGGGCAGTTTACCGGGCTCTGGCCCTCTCCCAAATCCGTCGAAGCTTGGGTGCAGAGGAACTGGAGCCCGCTCATCTCAGAAGGAATAAAGAGTCATTTTGTAGGGAAAGGATACTTTGTATTCGTCTTCGAAAACCCGAGGACAAAAACCTCATTTTCAGAAACGGCCCATACTTCATGGGGCCACAGGGGTTATATGTGAACAAATGGACCCCGGATTTCGATCCAGCTTAGGATGTGCCATCCGCCGTTCCAGTGTGGGTCCGTCTACCTCATCTCCCTTTACACTGCTGGAATCAAAAATCATTGCATGCAATCGACAATACGCTCGGAAGGTACATCGACCAAGCAGTGAGAAAAGACCAGTATTCATGCGCACGGATCTGTGTGGAGGTCGATCTAGAAGTGGGATTACCAGAGGCAATCAAACTAACTGTTGCAGATTGGACGCATATTCAAGAGCTAGACTATGAGCAACTACCCTTCAAATGTCGGCATTGCCACGGCTATGGCCACTTTGCAAGACACTGCAAAAAAAAGAATGCAGAGGAGAGTGAGAACGTGAAAGCAAATCAGTGGATCACAGTTCAGAAAACAGGGACAGCAAAATCTAGAAGCAAAGGAACAATGAAGAATTGCAACCACGGGCAACTGGGGCAAGAGAAAATCGATGGGAGCTCCAATCCCACGCCACAATCAGGACCTCAAACAGTAGAGCCCAATAAGGACACAGAAGAACCAAAAACAATTATGGACAGCAGGGAACAATCAAACCCCCCCCCCCAAATGGGAAAGACACAGGGGAACAAGGGCAAACGACAGGAACCCTGGAAGTAGCCCCCTCTCCCTCATATGCTGACATAGCCAGAAAGAAAGTATTAGAATCACCAAGCTCCTCGGAGGATGAGATCCTAGAAAGGCCAGTCAAAAGAGCAGGAAGGAAGTCCCGCATAGAAGCAAGGGAGGAAGAGGCAGAAAGACAAAAGACCCAAGGAAGCCAACCTACCATAGAAATGTCAATCGGCAGAAACACAAGAATAAGGTCTCTAAAAGGAGGAGGCCCAACCACCCCCAACAATAAGTAATGAAAATCGCCTCTTGGAACTGTAGAGGTCTGGGGAATTCGTCGAAAATTGAAGCGGTCAAGGATCTGATGAAAGCGGAACCAGCAGACATCCTCATGCTCCAAGAGACAAAAATCGAAGGGGAAGCCCTTCTAGAGATTAGCAAAAACAATTGGCAGAAGAATACAGGAAAAGCAATTAGTGCAAGGGGCTCCTCCGGAGGAATAGCAACACTGTGGAAGGAAGAACAGTTCAGTCTTGTCAACTCCTACAGCACTCAGCATTGGAGCCTTACAGAGCTAAAGCACATAGCAAGTAAGTTAACCATTGCATTATTCAATTTATATGTACCGACTTTGCATTCTGAAAAGAAAGATTGTTGGAAAACTTTAACTGAGTTTCTAGAACTAAACTCCCCAAACAATATAATCATTGTTAGAGACCTTAACCTCGTCATGAATGGAAAAGAAAAGAGGGGAGGAAGGACCAGCAAGGACCAAATGATTTATGTAGTAGAAGACATGATACAACATTGGGACCTAATGGATTTTAAACCACGCAAAGGGCTTTACACCTGGACCAATAACAGGACAGGGGAGGAACACATATTTGCCAGATTGGATAGGTTTTTGGTCCAAAGCACTTTGCTGATGGAAAGGAAGCTAATCTCCACAGCCATCCTCCCCAAGCTCACCTTGGATCACAAACCCATCCTGCTTTTGCTAGAGGAGGAAGAAAAACTAGGCCCAATCCCGTTCAGATTCAGCCCATTATGGAAAGAAAAGAGTGGCTTTGTAGAGACGGTCTGATTGGCATGGTCCACCTCAGTCACTGGCTCTCCCAACTATGTTTGGGAACAAAAATTAAAAATAACAAAAAAAGCCCTCAAGGAATGGAGCAAACTCCCGGTAAGCAATCCCAATACCCAAAGAAAGGAGTCAGTGCAGCAGCTGGGAAAGTTGTAGAGTGAAATGGAAACAATAGATATTACCAAAACAGATCTGGAAAAGGAGCAAGCATCCCAATGTAAAACTTACCGCTCCTTCAGAAATGAAGAAGAATACTGGAGACTAAAGTCCCGCAGCCTTTGGTTGGAAGCTGGTGACAGAAACACATCTTACTTCCACTGTCAATTTAAAGCCCGCCTCTCCAGGAATCACATCTCTGAGATTACAACCAACGACGGGAAGCTTTGCAAAGGAATAGACCAAATAAAGGTCRTTGTTGTCTCACATTTCCACCATCTTTACAGCAAAGACAACGATGATAATGAAGAAGGCAATAAAGAATTCCTTAAGAATATTCCGGCACTGGTCACAAAAGAAGATAACACAGCACTATTGAGGCCAACCAACGAAGAAGAAATCAGCAAAATCATCTGGTCCATGGATCCTGATAAAGCCCCAGGGCCAGATGGGTTTACCATTCATTTTTACAGGATATGCTGGAATATAATCAAACCTGACCTCATCAGAATGATAAAAGGATTCCTACAGAAAGCAAAATTGGGAGGCAGCACCAATTCAACTTTCCTCGCATTAATCCCGAAAGAAACAAATCCCGCCTCCTTTGATAGATTCAGGCCAATCTCCCTATGTAACGCCTCTTACAAGATAATTGCAAAACTCCTTGCAAACAGAATAAAGCCTCTGTTGGGCAAGCTCATCTCAGAATCGCAAGGAGGATTCGTCAAAGGGAGACACATCCTGGACAATGTAATCCAGGTCCAGGAAGCTATGCATTCCAGCAACCTCAGAAAAGAGAAAGGCATGTTGATTAAGTTAGATATGGCCAACGCCTTCGACAGAGTAAAGCTGTCCTTCCTTTATCAAGTGCTTCTTTCATTCAGATTCGAGCAAGAGTTTGTAAATCTGATACAAGCCTGTACCCACAGCCCATGGATAGCCCCTTTGGTAAACG
>JASDQU010100472.1:88788-145344 GCA_032191745.1 Picea mariana | reverse complement strand
TCATTGATGACCTCCTAGATGAATTGAGCGGCTCCTAATTCTTTTCCAAACTTGATCTTCGCTCAGGCTATCACCAGATACGTATGAAAGAGTCTGACATTCCCAAGACGGCCTTTCGCACTCATGAGGGCCGCTACGAGTTTTTGGTCATGCCTTTTGGTTTGTGTAACGCCCCCCCACCTTCCAGAGCCTCATGAACCATGTCTTTCGCCCTTTTCTCCATCATTTTGTCTTAGTTTTCTTTGATGATATCCTCATATATAGAAAAACCTGGACAGACCATCTTACTCATGTGGATTAAGTTCTCCGCCTACTCTCTCAGCACCAGCTTTTCCTGAAACAGTCCAAATGTGCTTTTGGTGCCTCCGAAGTAGAATACTTGGGTCATCTGGTGGGCAAGGATGGCGTCAGGGTGGACCCGAAAAAGATTGAAGCTATGCAAGACTGGCCTCACCCAAAGACTCTCAAAAGCTTGCGTGGATTTTTGGGCCTCACAGGGTATTATCGCAAGTTCGTTAAAAACTATGGAAAGATTGCAGCACCTCTCACGTCTCTCCTCAAAAAAAACTCTTTCACTTGGACTCCAGCAGCTTCTCAAGCTTTTCAAACCTTGAAGATGGCCATGTGCACCACTCCGGTTCTGGCCCTTCCCGACTTCACAAATATCTTTGTGTTGGAATGTGACGCCTCAGGGAAAGGAATTGGCATTGTCCTTATGCAAGAGGGTCGACCTTTGGCCTTCACTAGCAAGCAACTGTCTGAAAAGAATCTGGGCAAACCCATTTATGAAAAAGAAATGTTGGCAATTTTGCATGCCGTCGAGTTGTGGCGTCCATATCTCTTGGGGCAACGCTTCCAAATTAAGACAGACCATCAAAGCTTCAAGTACTTTCTGGAACAACGCATTTCTTCCCAGGAACAACAAAAATGGGTGACTAAGCTCTTTGGATATGATTATGATATCATTTACAAGAAGGGCAAAGACAATGTCGTGGCGGATGCACTGTCCCAGAAATATGAAGACGAAGGATCCTTTTTTTCTCTTTCCTTCATTGTACCCGATTGGCTCCAAGCTATGCGCCAGGAATGGCTTCAAGATCCCAAAAGTTCGCATCTGATCCAGCAACTGCAGAACAAGGCTCCGGCTCTCCTAGGGTACTCCTGGCTCCAGGATGAGCTTCGATACAAAGGTTGCTTGTATTTAAGTAAACAATCCAAGCTCAAATCCATGGTGCTTTCTGAGCTTCATGCTACACCCACAGCGGGGCACTCAGGGTTCACCAAAACATATGACCGAGTCAAACGTTCTTTTTTCTGGGATGGTATGAAACAGGACATCCGTAAGTTTGTTGTTGAATGTGAGGTGTGTCAATGCAACAAGGGAGAAACAGTCAAATCTCCAGGCACCCTCCAACCGCTTCCAATTCCCCCTGCTATTTGGAAGGATATATCTATGGACTTTATCACAGGCTTACCCAAATCAGGGAATAAATCAGTCATAATGGTGGTGGTGGATCGCCTTTCCAAGTATGCTCATTTTTGCGCTCTTCCCCACCCATTTACTGCATCCACGGTCGCTCAAATTTTCATGGACCAGGTCTTCAAGCTGCATGGCATGCCACACTCTATTGTTTCCGATCGAGACCCAACTTTCACAAGCAATTTTTGGCAAGAATTGTTTAAGCTACAAGACACACAATTGCATCTCAGCTCAGCTTATCATCCCCAAACGGATGGTCAAACAGAATTTGTCAACAAGTGTTTGGACACATATTTGAGGTGCTTTGCCTCTGAAAAACAACACCAGTGGGCTCAATGGTTATCCCTCGCCGAATGGTGGTACAACACTACATACCATACCGCCACTCGCATGACTCCTTTTGAAGCAGTATATGGACAAAAGCCACCTTCAGTTCTCTCATACTTACCGGGTACCTCGAAGGTCCAGGCAGTTGACCAAATACTTACAGTCCAAGAGGATATCCTTCGTACCCTTAAAGAGAACTTGGTCATGGCACAGAATAGAATGAAGCAGCAAGCAGATCAAGGTCGCTCTGAACATCAATTTGCAAAAGGGGATCAGGTGTTTTTGAGACTACAACCATATAAGAAAACTTCCCTCAAGGCCGAGCAGTGTCAGAAACTAGCACCCAAATTCTATGGCCCTTACACAGTTCTCAAGCGTGTGGGACAAGTCGCATATCAGTTAGCTCTGCCCAGTCAGTCAAAGCTACATCCTGTTTTTCATGTTTCATGCTTGAAGAAGGTGATTGGAACCAGGTGCCAAATTCAAACCAACCTTTCAGAGTTAGCTGAAGAAGGATCCGTTTGGCTACAGCCAGAAGCAGTTTTGGACCAGCGTGAGCGTCGCCTGCGTCAGAGAACCATCAAGGAAGTGCTAGTATAGTGGAAAGATATGACTCCAACAGATGCCACTTGGGAACCAGCTACCATTCTGCAGCAGTTTCCACATCTCAAGCCTTGAGGACAAGGTTGTTTTTAAGGGGGTGGACATGTTAAGGTCCTAACCCGCACATAGGTAGATCAATGTATTCGGATGTAATAAAGGTCAATATTAATAAGGCCTTTCAATAAAATAGAATAAGGCGGATGTAAGAAGACCTAATAGAAGCTTCTGCTTCTAGAAGGATCTTCCTCTAGATGCTTCTCTTAATAGAGATATTTAGTATAAATAAGGGGCGAGGGTATGTGAACCCTAGCTTGGAGATTATTGTAACAGAGTGTTGCTCGACTGGAGGTTGCCCCCTCGAAGAGGCCTGTGAACATTGCTTTCTGAATCAAAGTGTTTTTTCTATTACTATTTCGTATATCATTTCTGTGTATTGTGAATATTATGCTGGATATTTTACTGTTATTCTGTCATTTCTAGCATTTTATTTCTATTCTGCATATTTTATATATATGGTATATTGCAGAAGAGGTCATGAAGTCTCATATAATGAAGAAAGAAGAAGAGGTTGAGAATCTTAAAGAATAATTTGTCACACTATGAGTCAAAATCATCAAGCTTAACAAGAAAGTTGAAGAGACATAAACATCCACATCAGTTGTAGAGAATGAAGAAAAACACTCTACGTTGCTAGAAAAGAAGAATGAAGAAAATAGAAAGAATTATGCAAAAGTATTCAAAGGAATGAATCATGGTCAACCAAAATCTAACAAAACTATTGAAGATACATCTTCAAGAATATCATCCATGTTCAAGCCACAAAGAAGCTTCAATCATGATCATGATCAGTCAAAGAAAAAATTCATAAAGACTACGCCACAAAAAAGATCATTCACTCCCAGGTATCAAAATTTATTTTATGGTCATTGTTTTTATTGTACTAACTTTGGATATAAGGTTGCAGATTGCAAGGATTATAAAAGAAATGTTTAAGCAGACTATGCCTATGTGGTCGCACGTAACATTGAGTGTTACAAATGTCATAACTATGGACACATAGTTAGTTATTGTAGAAGCATGATCGATACTTCCATGAAAGAGAATATTGATATCATATATAAGAAAGTATGGATAAGAAAACAGGAAGAACAGGTGAACAAAGACAAGGTACCGGAGATCGCAAGATTGACAATAAAATGAGATGAAGAAAATTCTATAGAGAAAAAGAAAGATATCAGATACATAAAGGTTTGGAAAATAACTGAAAGAAAGGAAGGACGGGTAAATAAGGAATAGGTTCAAGAGATTGTACTTTCAGACATTGTAGTGAAAGATGAATCCACAGATAGAAAGAAAGAAGTCAGAGTCGAGAGAGATAATGAATCTACCAATGAAGATGATGATGAATCTACCAATGAAGATGATGATGAATACACATTAGAGTAGGAATTGTTCTGAGCCATCCGACTTAGAGACTCCCAAGTAATATGAATATTATACAGGGGGAGTCTATGCAATAGTTGTGACAGACAAAAAAACCATCCTTTGAGCAACTTGCAGAGTTTAAAAAGACATATTTAGAGCAATCAGTTAGCAGAAGTATAGTTTGATAGTATAATGATAAATGGGTTAGCATTATGGACAGTTGCGCAAGTAGAGTCTTGGAAAGTATGGACAGAGATGGATTTGTAAGAACACTTAGCAGGTTTGGATAGATATATGATAGTGGACGAGAGCATGGATTCATAGATTGGTTCAGAGAGTGGTTCAAAGACAAATGAACATTATCGTAATGGATGATAATTACACAAGAAATGGCTCAAACAATGCTAATGGATTACAACTTGACAAATATATTTTGGACATAGGCAGTGCATACAACATTTCACATTCAAAACAGAGTAATTCTCAAAAACAACACTGATAAAACTCCCTATGAACTATGGAAAGGAAGACCAGCAAATGTGAAACACTTCAGAATTTTTGGAAGCAAATTCTACATCAAAAGAGAAGATGGAAGAATGAGAAAGTTTGACTTTCGTGTGGACAAATGAATACTTGTTGGTTACTCAAGTACAAGGAAATAATACAAGTGTTACAATCTAAGATTAAACAAAGTTGTAAAAAGCATCAACGTAACAATTGATGAAACAGAGAGACCAAAATCAAAGGAAGAAGAAAACAAATCAATGGAACAATTTTTTGAAGAAGAAGCAGAATATGAAGTAGAAGAAGAAGATGAAGAGAATCGGACAGAAACAGAAGAGCAAGTTCAACAAGTATCTCCAAAGACACCTAGCAAACGAGTACAGAAGAATCATCCTTCAGATAAGATTATGGGAAACAAAGATGCATGAGTTGAGACTAGAAGAAAAATCTGTTCACTAGAACAAACACACCTAGCACTCTTATATACAATTGAAAAAAATTGTTTTGAAGAAGCCAACAAAGATGAATTTTGGAATAAGGCCATGAATGAAGAATTGGATCAAATAGAGAAAAATGACACTTGGGAACTAGTTCCAAGACCAAAGAATAAGAATGTGATCGGCACAAAGTGGGTCTTAAGGAATAAATTGAATGAAGATAGACGGGTTACAAGGAACAAAGCTAGATTGGTATGTAAAGATATGCACAGATTGAAGGAATCGACTTTGAAGAGACATTTTCTCCAGTTTCCAGAATGAAAGAAATCCATTTGCTTTTAGTTTATGCATGCTCCAAAAATATTAAAGTGTACCAGATGGACGTAAAATTAGTTTTTCTGAATGGGGAACTTAAAGAAGAAGTCTACATTGAACAACCAGAAGGATTTCAACTATCAGAGAACACAGATTATGTGTGTAAATTAAAAAAGGCCTTGTATGGTCTAAAGCGGGCTCCTAGAGCATGGTACTCTAGATTGGATAAGTATCTACAACAGGCAGGGTTCAGACAAAGAAGTGCAGACAACAACCTCTACATCAAGGTAAGTCAAGGTAATATTTTATTAATTGAAGTTTATGTTGATGATATTATTTTTGATAGTGATGATGACAAATTAAGCCAAAAATTTGCAAAAGACATGCAGAATGAATTTGAAATGTCGTTACTTGGAGAACTATCTTTCTTTCTAGGACTTCAGATACATCAAAGCAACCAAGGAATTTTTATTTCTCAAACCAAGTATATCAGATAAATGCTAAAGAGGTTCGGAATGGAAGATTGCAAACCAGTTATTACTCCCATGCAAACCAATTGTAAGTTGAGAAAAGATGATGATTTGAAGTCTACATATCAGAGGCAATACAGGTCAATGATTGGCAGCCTACTATATGTGACAACATCTAGAATAGATTTAATGCAAGCAGTTGGATAAGTGGCATGATTTCAAGCAGCACCAAAGGAAACACATGTATTAGCAGTGAAGAGGATTTTCAGATATCTCAAAGGAACAAAAGAGTTTGGATTATGGTATCAATAAGGAAAAGATCTATCACTTATTGCCTACATAGATGCAGATTGAGAAGGTTGTATTGATGACCGACGAAGAACCAGTGGAGCAGCGTTCTACTTAGGTGAGTGTTTGGTATCATGGCTAAGAAAGAAACAATCATCAGTATCTTTGTCTATAGCCAAGGCAGAGTATATTGCAGCAGCAACATGTTGTACACAGGTTCTTTGGATGAAACAAACTTTGACAGATATACAGGTTGAGTATGATGAACCCATTCCAATATATTGTGATAATACAAGTGTCATCAGTATCTCAAAAACCCGGTGATGCACTCCAAGACGAAGCACATTCCAATCAAGTATCACTTTCTAGGGAGCAAGTTGCAGAAAATAACATCAGAGTTGAATATGTGGGCACAAAAGAGCAAGTGGCAGACATCTTTACAAAACCACTTCCACGGGAAGGCTTTGAATATCTTCGCCAAAGACTTGGAGTTATTTCTACTCCAAAATGAATGTTTTTTTAATGCTTTTTGAATGTTTATCTTATATGTCTTAGATGTACATGAGGAAGCACCATAAGAGGACAGTTCAGTCAGGGGGAGCAGCCCCAGATGGAAAGATACCTTTGCCATTAATGAAAAAGGGGGAGAGATTTATCAGATGTAGCGGACATAGGCATGGTTCTAGGGGGAGAAGATTTATTAGATACAGAGGACAGAGGCATGGTTCCAAGGGGAGCATGAGTGATATGATTTTAGTATTGCATCAGAGTGTTGTCATCAATGTCAAAGGGGGAGATTGTTGATTAAGGTTGGTTGTCATTGATGTCAACCCTTGAAGAAAGCCCCGTAGCATAAAGGGTTGGGTAATGAACCCAATGTTGTTTGATGTAAATATGACGCATTATTGTTTTGTCATGGTTAATAAGAAGTAAATATGGATGAAATCCAAAGTGGTCCCCTTATGGTGAAAGCCCTCACGGGAAGACGTTTTGCGGAGTAAGAGAACCCATGATTAATTGTAGAATAATGAGATGAAGGACAGTGAATTTGTCAGGAAACATATCCTAGATGGATAGTTCTTTTCATTCCATTTCCGGTGGTATGTGGAACGTAACATAACTCCTCACGGTTAGAGAGTTATTGCCATGAGAAGTTGGAGACCCCAGGTTTGGGTAATGGACCCAAGTTTGTTTGATGGGTAAAAGTATGAGTTATGATATATTTTCAGATAATACTATTCTATATGGATATTACATTTCATTCCATTTATGGTGGTATGTGGAACGTCACATAACTCCTCACGGTTTGAGAGTTATGGCCTTACGAAGTTGGAGGACCCTCATATGTCATCTAGAAGCCCCAAAAGGTCAAAGTGGTTTAAGAGATTTTTAAATGATAAATAATAAAGTGAAGTGATGAGTATATTATATTTCAAATTGAATACAAAATAAATTATTTCAATAATAATTTTAATGGAGAAATTAGAAGTGGGTTAACCCTAAAATAAAGAAAGTCGGCCAAGTGACCTAGAAGATGTTTTTAAGGAAGCTACTTGGAGAGTATAAATAAGAGGCAAGGCTCTCTCATTTAACATACACTTGAGAATATTGAATATCTATAGGTTTATGAGTTAACCAATGATATCTAAACCAGAATTCTGAGTGAAGGTGAAGAAAAGAAGGCCGAAATGCAAAGAAGGATAAATTATTTTGATGGTGTTTTCTAAGGTATGTTATTTACAGATCATCACACCATTTTCTCTATAACTTTTTTTCTATAATGATTCAGACCATGAAATTTCTATTCCATTGAGAAAACATATCCAAGTATCTATGGTAAAAAATTCATCTTGTGGGTCGTTGTATTTTTGGAGTTACACTCTGTAGAAACTAGGGTTTGTGGCTAGTCCTGAAACTAGTCAAAAACAGGTGTTTCGGGTAAAAACATCATAACCTCTTCATAACAGATCTAAATTCAGTGAAACCAAATGTGTTGGTTAGAGTACAGTCTGTAGTATGTTGTGTAACAGTTTCAGATCGATTCAACAAATATTTTGTGCGGGGAATGCTCTACAAGGTCGCTCTCTAGAATAATCTAGAATTAAGCAAGGTATGTCATTTTTGCTATAACTCATTTTCTGAGAGGTTCCAAGTAGTGACACTTGGAGGGATTGCATAAAACACACTGAAGAACATTGTGTATCAGTTTCATATCTTTATACATTACAGGGTCAAAGTTATGATTACTTCAAGTTAGGGTTGTTGACTAATCCAAAACTAGGCATGTGAGACTAAAGAAAAGTTTGATGAAAATACTAGTCTCTTGTTGTTAAAGTTAAGGAAGGTTTGTAAGAATGTGATCATATACACTAGGTCTATTACAAAAATAAAAATCAGATTTGGATGATGAAATGGATGATGGCTTTTGGTTGAGATAAATGTTGAATACATGGTTGAGACAAGTAATTGATGAGTTGGCACATGCATGAGGTGTATAGTTGATGATGTTGGTACATATTGATGAGTCATAGTTGATGATTAGTTGAAACATGATTGGTACATACTTGGTACATGGTTGGATGCACTTGTTTATGGTACAGGTTGATTACAGGTTGTTTGGTACACATTGGTGCATGGTCGATGCACTTGTTTATGGTACAGGTTGATTACAGGTTGTTTGGTACAGGTTGGTGCATGGTTGATGAACTTGTTTATGGTATAGGTTGATTACATGTTGAGGTACAGGTTGATGCATGGTTCAAATTTATTGGTACAGGTTTGCAGTGGTATATATCACAGTGATAGGTTGACAATAGTTTCATCATTCTACTTCTACTTCAGGGTGGCAAGACGGGGCAAGGACAGGTGGTTGTAGCCACCTTCCGGTTGTAGCCGGAGAACATAGGGGGTTGTATTCTCCTTCTGGTTGTAGCTAGAGAATTGGGGAGTTGGAGCTTCCCTCAGGTTGTAGCCTGAGAAACTAGGGGGTCGGAGCCTCCTTCCAGTTGCAGCTGGAAAACAAAGGAAGTTAGTGCTTCCAATGAATGTAATTCTTCAAGACATATAAGAAAAAACATTCTGTGGTTTTCTCCCGATTTGGGTTTCCACGTAAAACACTGGTGTACTGTGTATGTGTATGATTGTTCATTTGTTCATTACTTATTTACTCTGCAATTATTTGATGATAATGCTACATTGTTATAACACTTGGATTATATGGTTAAAAATGACTAAAATTCTTTATTACTGATTCACCCCCCCTCTCAGTAATCCAACAATACTTATATATATAACATGCATCAAATCAAATTAACACATTTAACTAAACAATACGAAGTAATCACGGGATTACTGCTAACATACAGAAATAATGGAATTAACAGTGATTCATAATTGCATCGGAATACATGACAATATTGCAAGCATCATAGACATGCATTTTAATTGAAATTAAACACATATTGATACTTATCTTTGAAACTGTAGTAACTCCACCAACTACGTGCAGAAATTTCACGAACCTCCCAACCTTATACCATGCTACTCATCACGCTTAGTAGTGGGTCACCCCCGAGATGGGACTAAACTCCACCCAAGGCAAGAGAATCCTAGACTAGGCTGAGGTTATAGGAAAACTGCAGAGAGCAACTAGAAAGATTCTCTCCAGGAGCCTTCTTACGCCCACTACTCACGGACTCTCATTCCCCGCATGCTTGTTCCACCCGGGAGTATACACCTTCACAAACACAGTCCATCGATGCTTCACCTCCTTCTCTGGGTCTCGACAACAGGCTGGATCAGGAATTCTCAGAGCTCCGTATCTGGTGCTGGAATCACTACGAGAGAAAACCACATCCCATCAGACTCTCTCACCTGGAGAGAGGTGCTCACAGGCCTAACAACCTGCCTCTTCTGCCACGGGCCTAACAACCCGGTTCTTCAACCAATTTTCAACTCAATTCCCACAAGTTCAGGATACAACAATAGCATCAACTTTCGGTTAACTCACGGGTGACAACAACAACAAGAAAATTGGGTGTGGACATCCAAAAAAAAATGGCAACAAGCCACTAAGACACAACACGGTTAAGGTAACACCAGTTTCAGGATGCGTGACAAGCAAGCCACGCAGAGGTCAAACACAGACTCAACGGTTCAGACATATGGTGTATCGTCTTCTCAAGAAAACATCACAGGCTTTGGGTTTCAAAGATGCGTAAGGATATGCATGCAGAGATCAGACGCAAAAGTCACACTATTTAGACAACATAAGCAATAATGGAGGACGAACCCCCATCACGGCTCAATTATTGGGTTAAATTGCATGTGCCTCGGCTAACACATGTCGCCCATGAAGCTACATGCCCTCCATCAAGTATGTGTTCCCTTTTTCCCACACGTTGGAGCTACATGTGTTGTTTCTCCCATAATTTAAGATAAAAACATGTTTGTCACACAGCTTTGAAATAATAATAAAATATTATTCTCAAGGACTTAAACCCCTAAGCTTAGCCCCTCTTTCCAACCTTTCAACCCATTTTCCCTTACCCACCTTGTGGAATTTTAGTCCCCCATCACTCTTTCTTTGTGGTCAGTTTGCAGGAAACGATGTTTAGTCTTTATTAATGTTCTGCATAATTACATATACAAAAACATGCTCCTGGCCTTTAACACTTAGGCTCTCCGGCCTAATAAACACATAATCCCACCAGCTTATCAATACTCAGTTCACCAGCCTACAAAACATGATTTACAATTCATAATATAACTGGGGCACTACCGGGGGATATTACAATTGGGATGTTTACTAGAGTTTCACCATGGCTCGGTTACTTGTCTAGGTAGGTCAAGGTATTTCCAAACACAAAATAATCCTTTGAGGATAGTTCAAGTAAGAGTTGTGCACCTCAATCTATGAAACAAGAAAAAACATACAAAATGTAGTTGGGGATAATTGATTAACTAAACACTTACTCCACCAAATTACAAGAGTTCAAAATAGTGGTTGGGTATGGTGAGAGGTGTTACCCTCCACCCTATGATCTGTCTTGAGTACTCTAGGTTTCAATTGGGAAACCTCCTTTGCGAGTGAAGGAAGAGGTGGCTTATTGTTTCCTCTTGTTCTTCACTAAGCCTAACATTTCTTAAGGCCTTTCCATCCCTTTCTCTTTGAAGTATCCCAGGTGATGATTGTTTTCCTTAGAGACATTCAAGTGAACTAAGATTATACAGTTGTGTGAGATAATATTGGGATGTTTACTAGAGTTTCACCATGGCTCGGTTACTTGTCCAGGTAGTTCAAGGTATTTTCAAACACAAAATAATCCTTTGAGGATAGTTCAAGTAAGAGTTGTGCACCTCAATCTATGAAACAAGAAAAAATATACAAAATGTAGTTGGGGATAATTGATTAACTAAACACTTACTCCACCAAATTACGAGAGTTAAAAATAGTGGTTGGGTATGGTGAGAGKTGTTACCCTCCACCCTATGATCTATCTTGAGTACACTAGGTTTCAATTGGGAAACCTCCTTTGTGAGTTGATTGGCCTCCGTGTTTAGTTCTTGATATATGTAGGAGATGAAGATGTTAACGGACAATTGAATCTTTTCTCTTATGTTTGTCACACTCACTTGATGATGGATGATGTTTGTGTGTAATGTTACATTGAGCCACCCCACTATTATTTTGGAGTCTCCATATAGACTAGGTCCTTTACTCCATGCCATGCTATATTGATTAGTGCATTGGTTTCCATTAAGTTGGCCTTGTTTGCAACTACTCCCAAACCTAACTTGAAAGAGTACTTTTCTTGGTTTCAAAGCAGGAGACATCTCCCTACACCACTTATGCTTGAATTTCCTTATGAGGATCTATCAAAGTAGCCATTAGGTATATTGAGGTTATGATTTAGGTGCAATATTACATTAGTAGGATTTAGTCTGTGGACAACCCAACTATGAATTCTACAGGTTTTCGACCTATAGAAAATCTTGTAGATACATGGTTTTTTCCTCTTGAAAATACTTTCATTCTTGGCCAATTAGATTGACCACATGGCATATGTGGCTAGAGCCTGATTTGCTACTATGTTGTGGTTGATCTAGCTATGGAGTACTATTAATAGTGACTCTCCTTCCCATGATCCAGGTTAGTTTTGAAAGCAAGTTGTGATTTCCAAAAATCCCATTGTCGAGTGGCAATGAAAGAAGAGGTGGATTATTGTTTCCTCTTGTTCTTCACTAATCCTAACATGTGTTAGGGCCTTTCCATCCCTTTCTCTTTGAAGTATCCTCGGTGATGACTTCTTTCCTTAGAGACATTCAAGTGAACAATCTTGTTTTTTTGGGGGGGGGAGGTTGGTTGGGGTTTTCCAAATCTTGGTTCACCACCATAAGTAGGTATTGGGATGAGATGTAATATGTTAAACTAAATATCCAAGTTTGACATTGTATACTCTCATAGTTAGGTTTTCCCCCATATTAAGCTGTCATATTCCTCTCTCAGTCTAGTTATTTCTCGGATGAGATGGATACTAAATTCCTACCATTATGTACATTCAATGCCCTATGGCATGATGTCTGAGGAGGTGATCCATTATCAATTTCTCAATCATGGGGTGATTGCAATATGGTGCAGTTTAATCAATTGCTTGTTTCCTAGTGCATCTCTCGGTTGGTGAGGTATTTGGTATTGTGGGTCCTATCTTGCCCATCTATCCACCCCTATTTTAACCCAGGTTCCATCACCCACTTGCTAGCATAGGTGGTCAACAATGATGTGTATTGTAATAGTGATGGCCTTCCAAAAGTTTGATCCTCCTCGATGTGTTTTGATAAGGTTTTAGATCCATTCCTCAAGGTCGATGGTGTTACGTATATATGAAGCAACACTTCTTGCCAGAGCCCTTTTTTGTTTATGAGTTTCCAAGCCCTTTTGGTAGCTAGTGTTATTCCAAATTTTTCCATATGCTTTATTCCCCATCCACCATGATCTTTTGGTCTTCAAAGCTTTCCCTAGGAAACCAAGGGAAGACTCCCATTTTTCTTGTTGCCCTTCCAAATGTAAGTGAAGAAGATCTACATAATCTTTGTTAAAACATGTTTTGGGGGGTGTGCTTAGTAAACCCATATGTGGGTCCAATGGGAAATATGATCTTTAAGTGTGTCCAACAACTAGTTATAATCTCTACTTAAGTAGTGATTTCGTTGGAGATGAACTCCTATGTAGGTCAATTTGTCATCAAACTATTTTAGTTAGAAGGATGGGAAATTGAGGACTAAGTTTAAATGAAGTTGAGGAATGAGGTTGCATTGGATATAGGATTTATCCTTGTTGATCTCCATCCCAATGGCGAGGTAAAAGAGGTTCATAATTCTAGCATAGATTTTGGTTTCAACTACAGATCCATTCCCAAAGAGGAGGAGGTCATCTACAAACATGAAGTGGGTGATCTGTAGTCTATCAACTATCTTAATACCCATTAGGTGCCCTCTTGTCAGTTTGGATTTGATAAGTCTACTGAGGCCCTCGATAATCGAAGGAAATAGTGGTGGGGAGAGAAGGTAGCATCGACAAAGACCTTGTGAGGAGGCAAATAATTGAGATGTTGAGCCATTTATGAGAGTACAAAAGAGGTCGTGTCGAGGCTTTAATCCATGGAGGTGAAAGGGCACGAGAATCCCCCTTGAATAAAGATCAATTTGAGATAGAAACAATTGGAGAGGTTGAATGATTTGGATAAGTCTATTTTTTCCATGAATGTCCTTTTGTGGCTTACCATGACAATGTGAAGCACTTCTTGGGCAAGGCAGACGATATCTTGGATGTCCCTACCATTTAGGAAACTCATTTGTTCTTTGGATATATTATCTAATAAGATGGGTTCTAAACGAGTGCGATGATGTGCGTGATGAGCTTATAGATGCAATTACATAAAGAAATGGGGTGAAAATGGTCATAGGTTGAGGGATTGTTTACCTTAGAGATGGTAGAAAGGAAAGTTGTATTGGTGACCCTAAGGGACTTAATGGGATTTAATCCCAAGACCTCCATGAACATTTGCACAAGAGCATCTACTAGTGTGTGTGTGTGTGTGTGTGTGTATATATATATATATATATATATTATCCCAAAGAAAACCTCAAGATATCCCCACCCTTCCCTAGAATATTTGAATGGAGGGTGGCTCAATTGTTAGCCACAACAACAACTGGTAACCTCGAGGGACTTGACCAGATTTGAAATCATGACCTAAGGCCTCTTCAAACATGCCTTGGGTAGATAATTCAACCGATTGAGATAATCCTTGGGGATATATATATATATATATTCTTTTCCAAGGAAAAAACGATAACTTTGAATTGATATTACAAAACAAATTACAACTAGTATTGCATAGTGAGGCGGTGCTACTTGAAGCCAATAAACTATAGTCTAAAATAGCCATAGGAAAAACTCTACAATTGAATACATAAGCAGAGGTATATCATCTAAAAACTAGGTAATATATTAAAATAACAACCTGTGAAGGCCTAATAGAATGCCAAGGTGTTTTACGTCAACATTCCTAACACTCTTTTCAAAGAAAGAAAACCCAACTTCCTCTGATGATTTCAAGTTGGTTTCTCTCTGAAACTGTATCTACAAAATAATAAACAGAAGTGTTGTTGCAAGATTCAAAGGTGTGTTGTCAGGGGTGGTATCATTAGTGCAGTTTGGTTTCTTGGAAGGCAGACAGATCCATGAGACCATTGGCATTGCACAAGAAGGTCTACACTTCATGAAGAGCAAAAAGAAGTTAGGAATTGTAATTACACTAGATCTATCAAAAGGCCCATGATAGAACAAATTGGTTATACTTAAGATTAATTTTGATTAATTTAGGGTTCAATCTTTTTGTGGTTAACTAGATCATTTGTTGTGTGTCTTCTATGAATTTTGCTTCACAGATTGATGGGGCAGCCTCAAAATTCGTCAAGCCAACTAGATGGTTAAGACACCGGTTGTCCTCTTTCTCCCTTATTGTTTCTTATAGTAGCTAAAGGCTCAGTAGGGTTGTCATGGAAGAAAAAAGAAGGGGAAGTTTGCAAGGTACTAAAATAGGTTATGTTCATTTAACCCACATATCATTTGTAGATGATAATTTGTTATTTCCAAATGGAACTGAGTAGGAAGCTAGAAAGATTTAGGAGATTTTAAGTACCTTTTTATGGCCACCAAGATGGAGGTTAGTGCTCAAAAATCATTCTTTAGTTTCAATGGATTGAGAGAGGAAGTTGTCCAAAAATTAGCAACATCGTTCCCCTATAAAAACATTGCTTTTTAGGAAGGCCTAAAATATCTAGATTTTATCATAAACCTTGACAGTTATGGTAAAAAATATTGGGGCTAGCTAATTGAAAGGATTGAGGGAAGAATTCTCCATTGGTGTAACATATGGATTTCAAGGGGTGGAAGACTAACTTTGGTTAAGTTAGTATTGGAAGCAATTCCAATGTATTGGCATTCACTTGTATTCATTCTCAAGGGAGTTGAAAAAATTTAGGAAAGTATATGTCAACTTCTTATGTGGAGGCACACAAGATACTCAAGGGATTCATCTAGCCAAATGGATATATATTTCCAAGCCAAAGGATATGGGGGAATGTTATCTAAAGCATACACATATGTTTGGAAAATCACTAACCGCAAAGAATTTGTGGAACTTGTTGACTAAAGACAATCCATGGAAGAGAATAATAAAGTAGAGGTATATAGCCCTTGTATCATTTATGAAAGTTTATGTTATTCGCGTAGAGTAGATGAGGAAGATATTGGTCATTTAATGATTCATTGTTCATATGTTGGTCAAATATGGAAGGATGTAAAGAAGTTGATTGGGATATCTACTCTCTGGAATGGTATAGCAATTGAATAATGTTTGAAAAAGTGGTTTAGATCACATGAATTAAAAACCTTCAGAGCTCTACATTGTCTAGTTCTTTGTGGCATATGGTAGTTCTGTAATGATAGCCTATTTAGTGAAATTTAGAAACCAACATTTCAAGTGTACTCGCAAGTTTATGGTATATTTCAAGGTTGTAAGGTGGTGCAGAAGGATAGAGTTCCAAGACAAATTGGGGAACTATTGATTGACAAGACATATCCATGGGGTTTTTTTATGGGGCCAAACAGGGTCCTAGTGATTTTTGCAATGTTGGAGGGATGTTACTCTTATCAGACGAACACAACATTAAAATTAAAGCAAGACTAAGTACATGTATGAACAATACGAGTGAACTGTTCAACTTAAGATGCCTCTTAAAACTGGCAAGCAAGAAAGGGATTGAAACATTGCAATTGTTTGATGATCTATAAACCACCGTGGATATTCCACTGGAAAAATTTGCCACAACAGATCTAACAAAATAATGAAAATATTTATTGTTAAGGTTATTTTTCCTTTAGATCTCCAGAATATTTAGTTACTTATTTTTTGTTTATGCATGAAATAGATAAAATGCGGAAAATAGAGAACAATAAAATGCAGTCACACCATCCACAAATAAACATAAGATATGCCCTGTGAAACCCAATACGGGAGAAAACAAAACTAGAAGGTGAGTTTGCTCTGCTCTCTTTTTTCTGGTTTAGAAATGATGCAAGTATGAAGAAAGAGACACTCTCTGAGGAGTTAACTTTGACCTGTGGCCTATATGGCTGCTACATAATCTCTCCTCCTCTGTTATGGTCACAGAATACCACTATCAGATGTTCTGGTAAGCTATGGAACAAAATACAATGCAAAAGAATGGAAACCCTTCTCCCCCTAGTGGCCTAGTATTTAACATAGCCCGATAGCCATCTAGGGGTAGGTTTTTGACTTCCTTAACCCTCATTTGTGATAGGATTTTGGACCTTCTAGAATCTTCTTGAAATTACATGTGTGGCTACCCCCATATGCATGAGTAACGGGGGCTGATGTGGCATCCTCCTGTACCATGGTGGTCAACAGGGTAGGTCAACTTGCGGGAGACAAAACTTTTGCATACGAGCTCCAATTGACATGATTGGAAAGGTCTCAATGTGTACAATTGCGTCATGGGGTACTGGTTGCATTAAGAAAGTTTTAACCCCCAAAAATGTACTTCGATGCCTCAAAATGGCCCCAGAAGGCTCCGTACCCCAATTTTCCTAACTAGGACCTGCCACTAAAATGGCCCTGCAAGCTGATTCCTCCATTTTTTTTTTCATTCTGAAAGGATCAAGATAGATGACAAACAATATAATGATCCACTCAGATGAACACAACATTAAAATTAAAGCAGGACTTGGTACAGGTATGAATAATACAGCTGAACTGTTCGGCTTAAGATCCCTCTTAAAACTGGCAAGCAAGAAAGGGATTGAAAGATTGCGGCTGTTTGAGGACTCCTTACTTGTCATCAATTGGATGAGAGGTACTAATCAGATACAAAATGTGACACTCAGGCCACTTGTAGATCATCTGAAAGAAATATCTAGTCTTTTTCAAAACATTTCATTCACACAAGTATATCAAGAATTGAATAGGGTTGCAGAGGGGCTCTCAAAGGAAGCACAACAAATGAAGGATGGAGTCTTGCAGCTGGAAGAATCTGGAGATGGTGTCCTCACCATCTCTTCACATGTTTTATCATAAAGCTTAATATGAAGTTGTAGTGTTTTTCTGGGGTCTTTATTCTTTTATGGTTTTTTTCCTTGGAAATCGTTTTATGTATCTCTTTTTGACAGAGCTGTAGAAAGTACATGCAGAGGACAGAATACTGTTGTCCAGTTATAATACAGTCTTGTACAGAAAATTTGAGACACAGAAGTTTCTGGTATCTATGACATTTATCTTTTTGTGTAGTTCTGAGTGCACCTTAAGAATGTAATTATCTATTCAGCTTTGAATAGAATTAACGATTTTTTTCTCTGGTTCAATAAAAAATTAAAAAAAATTAAAATTTCAAATCACATAGTAAAAGAGCTAAATATTCAGGAAGGAGTCAATCCTACCACTAAACTACAGACCAGCAACAGATGATTCATTTATGCTTAAGGCGCCATCCCCGAGAGAACATGTGTCTTTTGCAGCAGCATCAACGTTCCTATTCTGTTCTCTGAAAAGATGAGAGAAGAAGATTAAAGAAGAACTGATCTCCTTAGCCCATCTGATCGCAGCCTTTAGAAGTATATTTCTGTTCTCTTAGGAGACAGAGAACCCCCCAACACACATATATATTAAAGCCGACACACAGACACATATATTAAAGCTGGTCTGGTAAGATTAAAACCAGCATAGATTTATCTTAGCTTTGGATCTCTTAAGCCCACTCCGAGATTTTTATCCATTTGACACTGAATAAATCCAGAGTTAAGATGGATCTATGCTAATAGATAGAATAAATGCTAATAATAATAGGCTGTCTGGTTTAGGAGCGCAGCTAACTTGTCAGCCTTTATTTTAAGAATTGGAATGTAAGAGGTGAGTCTTTGATGGATAACATGATGATATATTGGCAGAAGCAAAACAATGGAAGTCTTACGATGTGCATTTGTTTTGTTTTTCGTGGTTCTAGCAGCAAGTGAGTGAATTTCTCCTGTTAATGACAAGATGTAGCCTGTAAGCCATATGACAATGACCGTGAAATGTTTTTTTGTATGGAAGTGCCATATGGCTGGAATATTGACTTGTAAACATTCATCATATAAGTAGAGGTCAATATTCTTAAAAAATTGATTGGTCTGGTGGTAGTTAATGTAACTACTGTGTTATGACCAATTAAAAGCTACTTAGTATTTTGGTGTTCCATATTAGAAACATCTATATCATTTGGTGCCATTTAATCCAACTCCATAGATTATTGAGTCAACATAACATTGATCTCATCTATTAATAACAGACAGAGCATTGAAGAACTAAAACTGAGAAGCAAAAAGATACAAAACATCTCAGTTATGCACTAAAAGACCTAAAGCAAGTAAAACTGAAGAAGAAAAAAATGTGAAAGATCCTGTTCTTGCACTGAAACTAACCCAATAAGTTCTTGCACATTCATGAAACCTGTTGATGATTGATCCCATTGGCAAAATTTTATCTTTTTACTTTAAAATTTTCAGAAAAAAAATTGGAGTACCATTACCTCCATTACAAAGATGTATATATCAGCCCAAACTTTGACTAGCAATATCAATTATTCCACGCTGTTGTGAGAATTTCTTTGCAATAAGGAAGATTCTTATTACTGATTGTCTAATTTTAAATGTGATCTGTAAACTGTCATGGATATTCTACTGGAATAGTTAGTCACAACAAATCTACAATATTCTAAAATATTTTATTTTGCAGTTTATTAGCTTAGATCTCAGATTTAATATTACTATCATAGCGCTCAAAATTATTGAAATAACTGAAACATAAATGAAAGAAGCAAGCACATGAACACACGATTCACACAAATGAACACAGATGTGACCTAGGAAACCCAATGTGTGAGAAAACCTAGCTAGAAGGTGTGGCCTATGCTCAGCTCTTTTTTTCTCAGATATGAAATGTAAGTACAAATAAAGGGACACTCATTATGGAGTTCCCATGGACATTGTGGCATGAATGGCTGCTACAGAATCTTCTACCTCCTCTGTTATCCTTCAATATCCCACTCCTAGATGTTCTACTCAACTATGGAACAATGACAATACCAAAAGAATGGAACCCCTTCTCTTCCTAGTGGCCTAGTATTTAACATTGTCTGATAGCCATCTAGGGTTAGGGTTAGGATTTTTTGCATGCCTCAACCCTCAATCAATGTTAGGGTTTTGAACCCTCTAGAATTTTCTTGAAATTCCACATGTGACTAGCCCCACATGTGTGAGTAAATGGGGATGACAAGGTATCCACTCAATACCATGGTAATCAATAGGGTAAGTCAACTTGCGGGAGGCATAGCTTCTACATACGAACTCTGATTGAGGTGATTTTTGCACAGTTGGAAAAGTTTCCGTGTATATAAAAGTGTTGAGGGGCTAAGAGCTAAACTCACGAAGTTTTCACCCCAAAAAGTGTCATTTGATGTCTCAAATTGGCTTTGGAAGTTTCCAGAGCCCAAATCACCGAAGTCGAACCTATGTCTAAAATGGACCCTGCAAGCCAATTCCTCCAATTTTTCCACCCAAAAATTACCAAGATAGATGACAAATTATATAATGATCCATTCAAGAAAATAGTTAGATTTTATCCTTTTATTTTAAAAATTCTAGAAAAATAATTGTATCATTACCTTCAACCATTACAAACAAGGATGCATATATCAGCCTAATATTTGACTAGAAATATCAATTATTGCACATTGTTGGGAGAATTTCATCGCAATAAGGAAAAATCTTATTACTACTTGTCTAATTCTAAATGTTTCTAATTAAGCATTTGAATTAAGGGCTTGGAATCACTTATTAGGTGTCCATGCACTCTTCATGGCTCAGGAGGCCCAGTGGTTGTGTGTTACAAGGAAAAATCCTAGTAATCCATAGAATGCTCTAAATTGTCCTCTAGACAAACCATGAAAGCCCATCCGTTCACCTCTATGTGCCTTGAGGAGATCGCAAGAGGATGTCTTAAAAAATTAAGAAATTGAAGTACACTTCATAGAATTCAAATGGGAGAATAGATGATCATTCTAATGTTTTGGTGTAAAGATCAAACAAAACAATACTTTGCGTATTGAGATATATTTCAAAATGCACAATATTTAACTTTGAAAATCAAACATTTTAAGCATCATATTTCTGAAAAAGCATAACAAAAGGAAGAGAAAGCAAAGCAGATCCTGCCAAATTGGGAGCACTTGATGTGATAAAAAAATACTGCATAATGAAAATTTTCAGATCATGCAGAAAGCGGCAGACTAATCCTATGAACATATTAAATTTTTCTCCATGAACAAAAATAAGTCACACCTTATGATAAAGCCAAGAAATAGAATTGAGACACTTCCCAAGTGCAAATATCTTGGAAACCCAATATTCCGTTCTCCAAGGAGGGGGCGACATAAATGATACCAATTAATGTTGTTTCTGATAGGACTGGAACGGTAACTCTGATAAGTGCTGCACTGAGGAAATCCCTTCTGATTGAAGGTTGAACTTGCCCCACAAAGTCAATCCAAGAAGCCAAATCTCAGAACACAGCCTGATCACCCAACTCTTGTCCGGCCATCCCTTCTCTAAGACCCCTCTCAAAAAATTCCTCCAGGGTGTCCCTCCCATAACTAGGCGTTGCATTGGCATCATACTCTCCCGTCTTTGGATCCAACAATAGCATACTCTCTGCAGCATAATACCTCCCAATCTTCCCAAACTCTGCAGCATCTTCCAAAGATGGAAAAATTTTCACCAAAAACTCCAATACTCCTATAGCAAAGTCCATTATCCCCAATGGCACCTTTAAGAATTTTGGTTCCTTACCCATAAGCCTAAAAATCATTTCTCCCTGCTCTAAAGGAGTCAAGGCCTTGCCAGGACCACCAATTGGAAGAATTTTATTTATCTTATCCTCTTCTAAAATACAGTCCACCATGAAAGAGGCCAAATCCCGTTCACTAATAGGCTTACAAGCACACAGCGTCCCATCCCCAAACATCACATAGGGCTTCCCACTTTTAGCTAACTCCACCTGACCACCTAAACTCTTAAAGAAAGCAGTGGGTCTTACAATGCTATAAGTGAGCTCACCTCTCTCGGCTTCTCTCTGCAACTCAGCTTCAAATTTCAGCTTGGCTCTCTGAAACTCTAGCAGAGGCTTCTGCACACAGATGGCAGACAACAGAACAAAATGCGATGCACCTGCTGCTTTTCCTGCAACGAAACTGTTCTTGGTGGCCTCATAATCAATTCTCCAGCTGTCTTTCACACCTCCATTCCTGCTAGCCAGACAAGATATTATCACATCAATAGCAACACCCACATCATGGATGGCTGTATTTAGAGATGAAATATCTGTTACATCTGCAAAACAAACCTGGGCTCCTTTCAGGTCTTCAATGGTCTCGTTCTTCCCATATCTTCCATCAATTCCGCTCCTTTCCCTGGCAACTGCAATGACATTGTAGCCCCTCTTCACTAACTCCTTCACTACAAATTTGCCTATATAGCCAGTGGAACCCACTACTAAGACATTGATATCTTGGATGTTCTTTTTTCTGAATGATTGCAGAGTCTGCTGTTTACTTGAAGCAGTAGCCTTGATGCAGGACCCCATTTTTTTACCAGACGGTCGGCTATGGATACGAACGAAGTAATCCAATTCATGCAAAAATCCATTTTTTAACAACCCAGAGAAGTGATTGATGGTATGGGAGGAGCCCAAATGGGGATTGGTGGCAAGGGCCTTCTCTGTACATCGTTTCTGATTTAAATTCCCGGGTTTCCTTATCGGGACTAGGCTTGAAGAATTCAATGAGAATGCAGACGAATGGTATACAGTGGAGAAGCCATTTTTACAGAAAGCCATCTTTCGAAATGCAGATATAGGACTGCATAACATTTAAGTTCTTTGCTTAATTCTCTAAGTACATGGAATATATCGCGCAGAATTTCTATTGTGTTTTCTAGCAGTTTGTGGCTCTGGGGCATCGTTCTATCCTCTCTTTTGGACCATTGGCTTTGAGACGACATCATCTCTTTATGCATGCAATGAGTGAGTTATATTGGAAGGTAGTGTCGTTCTTTATGCGTGCAATGGATTACTTGTATCCTTAATATAGTATGTACTTCTTCGTGGAACTCATAATCGATGTTCTAATTTATTAACCATAAGTGTTTAATAAAACTTTGTCGTTTTTAGAGTATGATATTTTTTATATTAAAATTTATTCATGTAGATTTATTTTAATGAAGAAATTTTTAAATTTTAAGGATACAATATTTTAATTATTTAATATAAATTTACAAGCGTAGTCTAAATGTTTTATCTTTTGGTCAAAAATACCAAAAGGTGGAACTTTTGGCCAACGCCTAAATTTATATGGGTTGTAATTTGATTGAATTTTATCCTCAGTTATCCGTCAACATGCCATACCTATCTCTGATCTCAGCCACCTATGCATGTTGTGGCTGGAGCACACACCTTCTGATGACTAAGGTGGCAGATGGAAAGGGTCTGTCTCACATGAGCATTAAAAGTGGTTGGTTTCGCTGAGGTGGATATCACTTGGCATTTAATCGTCGAGGTGGTGGTATTACTACTGCAGTTATCACAGAGCAAGACAACTTCACAATCGTGCCTAATGGAGGTTCCATGGCAGTTAAATCGCCCTCCCGTCCGAACATAGTTACCTGGAACAACATTTAGTGGCAAGGAAAAGGAAGTTATGGTATTTTCAAGACCTAGCTTTCGTGCGCTATGCCCATGGGGAGTGGGTACAAGCCCAAAGGTCGAGCATGAGCCAACATTCATGCGGGCCTTCATTGGGATAAAAATTGTGAGGCAAAGGAAAATTCTTGGAAAACTAATTGGGTAATTCTCCAAGTCTGGTCCAGATCCTTCGTGCAAACTTCATGGTCCCTCTGAGTGTGAAACAACATAGGTATTGGCCTAGTAATCATGGCTAGAGGTGGTCCTAGCAGAAGGGGCTATCATCGTGGGCAGAGGCTTCCAGTTCCTTGGGCCCAACAAGAAGCCATGGTTGCTACAAAGAATTACCAAGCACTCACACCTCCTGAAACCAGAGCTAAGTTGGAGTTGGTCAAAGCAGATGTGCGTCTAGAAAGGGCTCTTGTGAATGAGGAAGAGGTGGATGCATAATTCCCCTATTGAATTATGGATATTGGTACCTCCCACTCAAGAGAGACCAAGTATCATCAAACTGTTGATTTGTATTGGCATGTCAAAACCTTGTTGGGGAAAGGCATGATTGAAAGGAGAACTGCATGCAATGAGACTCTTATTCAAATTGAGTATCTTCAGCTTCAAATTTGTGTCATCGACCTGGACCTAAATGAGCCTAGAGAAGATCAGCTCCAGGTTCCTGGGGAAACTGTTCCTTCTCCTCCTGTCTAACTCTCCTGATTTCAGTTTCAGTTTTTGGTTTTTATAGTATTTCAGTTAAGTTAAATTAACAAGCTTATTGTATCCAGACCTAACATAAATGACCTTTATATATTTGTAATTAAACACTGGTTATATAATGGGGAAACTTTCAATTTAACTCAAGAACAATGGTTATATTGTAGCTGGCTCGGTTTCCTCGGTGGCGGGCCAACTACATAACAAATGTAAATTGCTCTTATTGTTAATAGAATTTTGATCCATCTCGGATGGGGTGACAGATGGCACTCAATAGACAACAAGTGGCATCTAGCAACATCGGGTGTTATTAACCCCTATCGCCAACCTCCCTCCCACTCCTTTTGAATGACCCGCACTAAGCCTGGAATTATGGTAGTGCACTAGGATATCCTTGTAGGTTTAGGTACCAGGCCTAGGAGAGAAGTCACCTCTGCTTTCATGGTGACCCTCCCTGTCAATTCACAAAGCATTATGAAGGCTAGAGTCCCTGAGCGCTCTCCCATTCTAATGTTTCTGCAAACTCTTTTGATCCTCGGCTCTTTCATGCTCTTACAACTCTGGCCACCTGCCACTACTCTTCTGTTGGTCATCCTTCACAGCCCCACCCAAAATCCCTACACCATACCAAGAGAGAGGGGAAAATATAGAAGGGGATCATTGTATTACAACGCCCTATCCAAACGCAATAGGCTCGCCCCCTCTCATCTTTCTCTAATTACCATAAGCACTCCCAACCCAAGCCAAAACTGGCTGGAACCACCTCAGCAACCCTCACCACCCCCCTTTAATCCTGCAATGGAATCCAGTAGCTGCCCTGTTGAAGAGGAAACTCCCCCTCCTAAGGAGGATACTCCTTCGTTGTGTTTCCATCCAAAAGCCGCCCCTCCCAAAGTCCACACACAAGTTAAAGGTTTCGACACTGGTGGATGTATTGTGGAGGAAGAAATTCCTCCTAGTTGGCAAGTGGAGAACCATCCGACGACTGCGAACACAGATTCAGAGACGAAGTTGCCTCTGCCCTCCCCTCATTGACTCTCGGATGAACATCTTCAGCTTATTTTTGATATGCGACAGAAGCTTAATGACCAAACTCACAATCAACGCATCCTGGGCCAACGAATGGACCTCCTATTTGATGCCATGACAAACACTCTAGTTAAGAAACGATGCCCGAATTGTGGCCAAAAGTTCATCCCAACTTACAACATCCATGGCAGTCCGAGTTTGCATATGGATTAGCTCCTCCAGGTTTCTGTTTTCTTTTTGGTTTTGTCACTTTTTCAAAGATTGGCAGAATCCTTGCCTCACGATGTATGTTAGTTGATCATTGCGACCATTTTATGGCTGTAGTTTTATTTATACTGTAACACGTGAAACAATTGCAATCTTTTTTATGGCTACCTGTTCTGGTTTCTCTGCTATGGCATAACAGGTGGTAGACTATAAACAATGTAATGACATACACTATTGATAATATATAGATAATTTTATTTACAAAAAAAATATAGAATTTTGATCTCAATAACTTAAATAACTTAATTTTTTATTATTATTATATTGATTTATAATGTAGCAATGTATTTATGTAAATATTATATCTTTAATATTTTTATTTATGTGTAAAATTGTTATTATTATTATTATAATAGTTTAATATTGTATGCATACATCAGTTTTTTTTATACATAAATATATATTTATTATGTTTATATTTATATTTGAATAATTTATTATTAGTAATAGTTATAAGTATTATCTTATTTATATAACAATAATAATAATAATCTTATTTTAAGGGCACGACCAAGCTAGATATCAAATTGGTATATAAGACTCCCTTGTTTGTGGGACAAGGGACCTCCTCCACCCAACGATACGAAGGTATACATACTATATACTCGTTCTAGATTTGAACTTATGACCTCTTAAGAAGAAATACATATTCTTAACCATTTTAATTAAAATAAAAAAATTATTTTAAACTTATAAAATTTATTTTTAATTAAATAATATTATATAAGAAATTTTAATCCATCAAAATCATTCAAAAATTATACATATTCTTAACCATTTTAATTAAAATAAAAAATTTATTTTAAACTTATAAAATTAATTTTTAATTAAATAATATTATATAAGAGATTTTAATCCATCAAAATCATTCAAAAATTATACATAACATTATATAAATTTGAGCTAACCATCTCCTTTACTATTCTCTATTCAACATTTACTTAAACTTCTACCATATATCATGTTTGTTTTTTTTTTTTTAAATAAAAAAGGGAGGAGCCTGCTATAATATATTATCAAAAAACTGTATCAGAGTGTACATAGTCAAGAGTCTTAGTAAACCAAAATGCTGCCGGAAACCGGAAACTAACATAGGTACATAGCTAAATCATCTGTAAACTAGTGGCACCTGTCCTGCCCGGAGGAAACCAGGACAGGTGCCTAAAGTCTAAGATAACATAAAACATAAGCATAAAACTAAATAGCCATAGAATCATGAAAAACCTAGGTAATTGGTGACCTGACGCCTGCATTTGTCTTCCACGTGGAGCCGGCCGGGATGGCGTAAGACTGCGCACAGAGGGGACACTTTCGCCGTGCTGGAGCTCCAGAGTAGGCATCTAGAAGCATATCCAGTCGCTGGCCCATGATGAGGGCACGATGCTCCAGGTCAGACATGTGGCCTCGGAGCTCAAACACCAAGGACAAGTGCTCCTCACGGAGGAGAAAGCCATACAGGTCACCACCTTCGTCGTCGGGCGCTCTTCGCTTCACTTCGTCCTGCCACCCTACCTTTCCCGTCGCGCGTCCAGTATCAAACACAGTTTCCAGGTCCGGCCAAGGAACCTCTTCTACAATGCAACCAGGAGGCTCGGCGTCCAAGCCCAGATTGAGTTTGCATTCCCCACTGCCATATCGCCCTATATCGCAAGGCGCCTCCATTGTCGTCAGGTCCTCCAGAGTCGGGTCCTCCTCTACAATGCAAGCCGGGTACAATTGCTCATTGTTGCCCTCCATCATGACGGTATCCATACTGCCTCGACCAATTTCCTTTTCGGCGATGGTGGAGAGCAAAGCCTTCTCCTCGGCTCGAGCCTTCTTTCTCAACAGGGAGGTAGTCATGACCAAAGCACGTTCTAGTTGCTCTCTGCGATGTCGCTGCTCCTTGCGAGCGTACCAAGCAGAACCATGGCGAGGCGTTCCTCGTTTCCTAGTCATGTTGCAGAAGCCAATTGAGAGCGCTCTCCAGGAAATACACACAGGCTGGGACGAGGGCGGAAGCCAATTGAGAGCACAGATAGAAGGACTCGCCTCAATTCTCCACGGAAGGATGGTGTACCAGGGCGCAAGGAGCACGAAGCTACACCAGCACCTCCAAATGCAGAGCAGAGCCGAGACCGGAGCAAGAAAAAACAAATAATCAGGCTGCAAATACCCATGACCGCCTTTAACTTTACACTTGCCCAGCACGTAAATGCTCGCTCGTGGGAGGAGTCCTCCCATCGCAGAGCTATTATGGCTGTCCTGCATCCGTGATGCAGGTGTTATGGGGACGACCTCCAGCATTTAAACTCCAACTTAGTGCAAAGCCAGTTGGCACTCCTTCGCCACATGTCACCCCATACGGGGCTACCATATATCATGTTAAAAAAACAAAAAAATATAAATTTGAGATAACCATCTCCTTTACTATTCTCTATTCAATATTTCCTTAAACTTCTACCATATATCATGTTAAAAAACAAAAAATATTAATTATGTGTTATCTTTCTTAAAAACCCACAACTTTGTGCTAAACCACAATCATTTTAACCATTCACATTCTGAAAATATATGAAAGGTTTCATTATTGACATAATTGTATATATAGTACTTAATTTTGTTTTTTATACGTTTAGTTGTTTTTTTTTTTTCACATGGGAAAAACAGATACACTGTTATTCTATTAGAATCAAGTGTATTTCCACTTTACAAAAAAGATCTGTTTGATCAGGGTATTTTCAAAGCTTCTCTTAATATAGTTTTTGTTCAAACAAAAACTGTGCTAGTACTATATGAATTCTATTGACAATTGTCTTATAGAATTACAAAACATATTCATATTGGGTATACATTGAAAAAGTAATCTTCCTTTGTAATATTTTGGCTACTGTATATCTTCATTGTATAACTACATTAGAAAATCTTGAAGTTTCATGTGTTTACGACATCCTCTTTGTAGAAATCTTCATAATAAAGCCATCCCAATGTGTTGTCCACACCTTTCTTGGAGAGTTTGTCAGCTTCTGAATTGAATTCTCTATGGATGTGCATGAATTGAATTCCTTCAAAACTAGCTTTAAGTCTTTTAATTTGCTCTTTCCAACTAAGAAGATATAACAGATTCATATTTGTGGTTCCATTAATCCAATCGATAGTGACTTTGGAGTCCCCCGCTGCCATCATATTCCTTATGGATAGTTTCTGAGCAAAAAAAAGTAAACCCCATAGTCCCAAGAGTTCAGCCTTCATGTTGTTTCCCTTCCTTCTTGCAAAGTATGCTTTATAAACATGATGTGCATTTATTTTTATGAAGATGCCAGCTCCACAAATGTCATTAACTGCTGCTCCATCAAAAAAACCAATTGGAATCTCATCAGAAAAGACTGGATTTAGTAAATAATCCATTTTCCCCCCTTGCCTTTGCTTTTGTAATCATGGAAGTCAAGTAGTATGTTGGATATGATTCTATCATCCTCTCTTTTCCAATTTTCAAATAGCACTTTATTTCTGTATTTCCAAATTCTCCAGCTAACCAGGAAAGGGATGTATTTCAAATCTGGATATTTTATAAACTAGCGAAATAGGTTTTTTTCTATGTTAGTCTGCCTCCATTATTCAGGGAAATTTATTGCTTTTAAGATTCCTTTCCAAATGTTTTTTGTAACTTCATAGTGGATTAATAAATGTTATGTTGTCTCATCATCTTGTAGGCATAAGGAACATACAACAGGGCCTATTCCTCCCATTTTCTTGTAATTTTCACCAGTTAAAATCCTATCTGTTAAACTTAGCCACATGAAGCATATGACTTTGCTTAGAATATTAATTTTCTAGATTGGATTATACCACCATTTGAGATCCCCAGAATGTGAAGTAAAAGCAATACCTTGATAAGTTGAATCTGTTGTAACTGTTTCGGCTACCCTGTTCCAAGACCGCATAAGTTGGTCATTTGAAAGATTAAGGGTGATTCCATTACTTTTCAAACCTGTAGTAAAATTTTCCTATTCTAATGACAGATCTTCAGATAAGTTTAGATGGTTGGAATTTATCCAATGTTGAGAGTTGTCGGCTATATTTAGTACAACAACTTGTGTTAAGGAATAAATACCATTTTTATTGAGATTCTGAATAAGGGAATCCGAGAGCTTGTAAGTAGTGTTATCACCAATGAAGGGATCCTTGCCAAGTATGACCTGTTTACGGTTCCCAATCTGCCAGGCTAACCACTGATTTATGAGATGTATAGAGTTCATAAAAAATTTCCATAAGTTGGAGGTTGTTGGATACTTGAAGTTGCCTTTTATTATCCAAGAAATCAAGTCTACACCCTTTAAATATTTTCCTTTAAGAACTTGGCTCCAAAAACAATTTCCAGATATCCCCCTCCAACACGATTTTGTAGCTAATGACTTGGAAAACCAATAAATATTCATTATACCCCATCCCCCTAATTCCTTGGGGGAATTAATGCATTGCCACTTGGATAGATGAAATCTCGTAGTCTTATTTTCTCCTCTCCAAAGAAAATTTGCCATAAGCTGTTGGATTTTGTGGATGATAGTAATGGGAAGTTTTGCTAAACTGAACCAATACACTGGTATACTTTGAAGAACAACTTGTACTAACACCAATCTTCCACCTAGAGAGAGCCACCATGAAGTCCAACAGTTTATCCTTTTATCAACTTTCTTTATCAACCATTGCCAGTCCACTAATCTGTATCCATTAGGTTTTAATCAAAAACCTAAGTATTTCATACCTTCCTCCAGGTTAATAATCGGGATGTTGAAAGCTTGGGTTAAACTTTGTTTGATGTTGGACTCAACATTTTGTGCTAAAAAACCCGATTTGTGATAGTTCACCTCCATACCTGAAGCTATACAAAACATGGTCAGAATTGATTTAAAAACCAACCAATCCTTTAATTCCCCCCTTCCCAGGATTAAGACATCATCTACAAAGAGTAGATGTGACACAAAGTTGTAGGAGGCAACTTTGAGTCCATGAAATGTACCTTTTTCAACATCTTCCTTCAAAAGTCTACTAAGACATTCCACAACCAGTAGAAATAAAAGTGGAGAGAGGGGGCATCCTTTCCTTAAACCACAATGACTGCTGAAGAATTCTGTAAGGGATCCATTGATTAATAGTGCCATATTTACACTGGAAACACATGCCATTATCCACTGTGTGATCTCCCAACTTAATCCAATCTTGACTAGTAACAGTCGAAGAAAATTCCAGCTTACCTTATTATAAGCTTGTTTCAGATCCAATTTAAGGATAATGGTGTTAAGTTTCTTTATTTTGGTTGATTGTAAACATTCCTGTGCTATGCCAATTGCGTCAAATATAAAACGGTTCTTTAGAAAGACAAACTGATCATGTGAGATACATGTTGACAGCTTTGTTTTAATCCTTGTAGCTATAATCTTGGAGATGACCTTATAAACAAAATTGCACAGTGTTATTGGCCTGAAGTCGTGGAAGTTTGTTGGCTTATTGACTTTAGGGATTAATGTGAAGAAAGTACCATTGAGTGTGCCCGGAATATACCCCGTCAATCTAGATTCTTCAATATCTGAATGGAGATCCTTCCCCAATATCTCAAAGAAGGATTGAAAAATCTCCTGTGTCCATCCATCTGGGCCAGGGCTTTTATCTTTGGGCATTTTGAAGACTGTATCTCTAACTTCCTCCATTGTGACAGCTTTCCTTATTTCTTCACAGTCAGTTGAGTTAAATAAAATAGGAAGTTGATCAATTACCTTGATCTGGCTTCTAAGATCCTCATCCTCGATGGATTTGTACTGATTTTTAAAATGTTCAAAGGCAATCTTTTTTATTTCAGGCTCAATTGTATGCTTAACACCTAAATCATCTTCGATATCCCAATAATATTCCTTGACCTGCGCATGTTGGAAAATTTATGAAAATATTTGGTGTTCTTATCTCCACTGTTTAGCCAGATGGTTCTGCTCCGAAGACGCCAAGAATTTTCTTCTTTTTCCAGAATCTACTCCTTTTTTTGCCTGAGAAATTTAAGTGTGCCCAGATCGTCCTATCCAAAGATCTGTGACGGACAACTGACAAAGATTTCTTTGATCTTAGAATCAATAAGAAACAGTTCTGATCAATGTTGTAATTTCTTGTCACGTTGCCAACGGATCACAGATTTTTTCAGTTGCTATAGTTTGTTGCACAGTAAATGGATGGAGGAAGTATCTGTCCAATGGACCATAGAATTCCAAGTGTGCTTTACCATTAAAATAAAATATGGATCACTTATCCAAGTTGAATTGAATTTGAAGGGAGGAGGGGAGCGTCGTTCAAAGGAGTCCAGTTGAAAACAAATCGGATTATGATTCGAGATTGTTGAATTAATAACCCAAGTTCTGCCTTTGTGTGAGTGGTTGAGTAGTGTGTATGCTATTAAGAACCGATCAAGACTTTTCAATATTCCTTCTTTCCCTACTCTACCATTTCGCCACATAGGAGATAGTTTAGTGGGCTGGACATCAACCAAACCTGAAAAATGAAGTAGGTTTTTGAAAAATTCTGAGAGTGGGTCCTCTTTGGGAGAAATTCCCCAAATCTCTCTAGTTGATAGTGTGAAATTTAAATCTCCGCTAATAATAAGACTTTCTTCTTGTAAAATGCCCGACTGGAGTAGAGTGTTCTAGAAGAATTCTCTGTCTTTATATGGGGTGTAACAATTCAATAACTTGACAGAGGTCGCTGACTGTTTAATCCTACCTTCCAGGAGGATACTTGCACGAGTGTCAAGTGTAGAGAGCTCAGCATAGTCATGGTTCCATCCACTCAACAAACCCCCCGACCGTCCACAAGGGTCCAATGCCACCGCATTCCAGGAAGGGACACATTGAAGGAAGGACTTAAGAGATTTATCTCTGCAAACAAGGGTTTCTTGAAGAAAGATGAGATCAGGGTTGATGAGGGAAAAAGAGCTTTAAGAGAGGAAATTTTTGGGGGGCCTCCAAACCCACGGACATTAAGAGACAAAATGATCATAATGTCACTTGGGTAATCGTCATGCCTGCTCTAAGGGCCAGAGTGGAGGGAGTGGATGCGTCAACAATAGTATTAAGGATATGGGGCTGAGAGTTGTCCGGAGGTAAAAAATTAAGGTTATTAAAGGAGTCAAGACTGCCTTCTGTTGGACTAGGCAGAGTCCTCAAGAGTCTGGCTTTGACTTTCTTCCAAATAGTGACGTTCGAGAGGAGGTTAGAGAATGGAATTAGTGAGGATAGACTAGTGATAGGTAAAGGTTTTAGATCAAGTAAATCAAAAGGTTTAGTATTTGAAACAACATGGTCTATGAGAGTCATCGGGGAACACGAAATAGAAGTGTCCACCGTGATCGGGAGGGTCAAGAGTCGTAAAGAGGGATTTTTTCGGGCTCTAAAGAAGAGAGAGGAGTTATGGAAGGCGAAGTGACGATAGGCGGGGAAGCCTTTAAGCCCTTAGAGGAGGGAGGATAGAAACCAGCTGGCCGCAGAGAATTGAAAAAACTTCGTCTTCTCTAAATTACCCATAAGTATTCTCCATAAATTTCCAAAGATGTCGAGAACCCAACTTTCATTTGTATTTAAATAATTAAGTTCGGCCAAGGACAAATCTTTGAAAAAAGAGGGGTAGAATAGTTTCATCTTACCTAAAAATGATCCATCATCGACATGGCCCAGATCTGAACCTTTGTAAGAAGCTCCCACCTTCGTTGAAATACTGGAAGTCTAAGGCCGAACCATAGAGAGTGGACAAGAACTCTTTAGACGTCCTGTTTACCTACAAGAATGGCAATGAAAAGGCTCCTTCCAAAAATCGACCAATTGTGTAAAGTGGTCATCGCCAATGGATAATTCTATCATATCCGGAAGGCCTTTATCTATATCCAATTCAACTAGTAACCAAACAATTCTCTTGTTGTGCTTCTGAAGCGTTGTTTCATCAAAAAACTTGAACTTACACACAAAATTGGCAATCATCTCAAAAACCCTGATGGACCAATATTCCAGTGGGAAATCCCACAGGAGCATCCAAAAAAAACATTTATTGAAAATCTCCAAAAGGGGATTGAAACCTGGGCGCCACCATTTCAGCATTAGTAGACCCTTCCCAAAGAGCCAAGGTGAGTCTAGAATCCGCAACAGGTCATTTTCAGAAAGAAAATGAAATACTATCCAGTGGTTAGCAAGGAGACTAAACCCGGGACAATATTCTAGGAGGGGCTTCCAAAAGGAAAGTAACCACTCATTAAGTTGGCGCATATTCATTCTGGCATAATAAAATTTCCATACCAGAGCTTTCTCAGCGAGCCCCAATACTCTCTCCAGAGTAACGTCCTGTCCTAGAATGCAGCTTGGTTTAATGTCACAGGTTTTCCAACATTTCAACCTTCTGTTAGAGCGATCATAATCTCCGACAGAGCAGTTATAGACAACTCCAAAAGATCGTGGGCAAGAGTTTAAAGGTGAAAGAGTCTGCAAAGAGGGGTCGAAGGAAGGTAAGGAGCTCTGTGCAGAAATGGAAACGACAGAAGGCAAGGAGCTCAGAGCAGGAGAAAGGATAGGGTTGACCACAGGGATGGAGGAACTAACGTGTGGAAACTTTGGGGGGAGCGTGTCAGGCACATGAAGAAGGCCAGTTGGACGAGAACCAAGGAGGGGAGAAGGCATCTGTCTGGCAAAAGGCAGGGAAGTAATGGCGGGAGTAAAGGAGCTGACAGCTGTAGGAAACATAGAGGATGAGGTGGAGGCATCCACTGTAGCCGAGGATCGAGGATGGAATTGATTATGGGACTGACGCTGATAGTCTAGTAAAAAACCATATGCCTCATCATAAAGGAAGAGATCGTCCTTGGCCCACAACTCATCCTCGTCGGCCTAGGATAGGTCAAGATTATAGGCCATGTGGCATCCACCAGTAAACGTACAACAAAAAAAGGGGAGGTTGTCGACAGGCGAACTACTAGTCCCATCCAACCTAGAGTCTGTCAACAGTGATCACCGGCGAGTTAGGGAGTGAGTCAACGAGGACAACGATCCTAGGCGGGAAAAGGGGTCGAATTCACCAGGGAAAATGATGAAATCGGCCCGATCACTGGGGGAACCCTCTTAGTTTCGCATGGCCCACGCCCAAAAATAGTGTTGAGGAAACCCTAATCCTCTGTTCGAACTTGTTGGGTATGTGTTATATTATTTGCATGTGTGTGTGTGGGCGCGTCAGATATGAAAACTGCGTCTGACGATCCCTCTAGTATTGCTCTTTGTGTCATGTGCGTCGGGTACTTTCCTAAGGGGGTCCCAGGGGGGCAGGTATGCACCCCACAATATTTTTTTTTTGGGCAGTTTTTGTTATTTTTAGCGGATTTTGCTATTTTTAGCGGTTTTGTAAATTAATCCCGGATTAAGGGATTAGGGTTTTGGTATCTACGGAATACCTAAAAACATTGTATATATATTGTATGGTGAATGGTGAAATTTGATATAATGAATATAAGAAAGATTTTCCTGGTTGAGGGTTTCCGGTATAAAATCTCTGTGTATGAGCCATTGATTAAATTATGTTTTGCTTAAGAATCTATATGCATTGCTTTACTTCACAGGTTTAAAACTTACATGTGGTATCAGAGCTCGTTTTTGGCTTCAGAGGGATGCCTTTGTTGTTGAGGGTTTGGCTCGGTCTTGATAGATCAAGTTTATCTTGGGTCTGTGATAAACCTAGGTTTAGTGGGAGCTTTTGCAGTGGAGATTCAAGTATATAAAGAGGAATGACAAGCTCATCTAGAATCGAGATAGAGAAGTTCAACGGTAAAAACTTTGAGCTATGGAAGCTCAAGATGGAGGACCTTCTTGTAGAGAAAGAACAATGGATCGTTGTGGATCCTGGTACACAGACTACTGGTACACTGTCTACTACCACACAGGCTACTGGTACACAAACTACTAGTACACCAGCTACTAGTATGTCGAAGGAAGATTGGGAGAAGTTGGACAGAAGAGAAAGGAGTATTATTCGACTCTGCGTGGAAGATTCGGTTTTGTTGAATGTCTCGGGAGAATCTACAGCCAAGGAACTATGGGATAGGTTGGGGAATTTGTATCAATCAAAGTCCCTGGTAAACAAGTTGTTTCTTCGAAAGAAGTTGTATCATCTTAGGATGGAAGATGGAGATTCTGTGGCAGAACATCTAAATGCCTTTAATACTCTGGTAAGTCAACTTGTCTCTGTTAATATTACGATTGCAGAAGAAGATAAGTGTATTACTTTGTTATGTTCTTTTCCAGACTCTTGGGATAATCTGGTTGTAGCAATTGGTAGTACCACTCAATCTACATTGAAGTATGAGGATGTAGTTTCATCCTTATTATTTGAAGAGATGAGGCGGAAAAGAATGGATAGTCATAGCACAGATGTTTTATTTGTAAGAGGTCGTACCCAAGACAAGAATCCTGGTAAACCTTCGGGGGGGAGATCTAAATCTACAGGTAGATCTAAGTCTCCAGGAAAATCTTTGAGGAAATGATGCAAGTGTGGTAAAACAGGACATTATAAGAAATATTGCAAGTCTAAGAAGGTTGATAAACCAAAGGGATCTGATAGTACCTCTTCCGCAAAGGCGAAAACCTCCACTGAAGAAGGAGGTGATGTTTACTTGGCATCTACAAGTACACATGCAGACCATGATGTATGGTTGATCGACTCAAGTGCATCATACCATATGACTCCTCACAGGGAGTGTTTCTATGAATATGAAAAATACGATGGTGGTGATGTATTCTTAGGAGATGACTTGACAACAAAAATCTTGGGATGTGGAAGGGTTAAGTTGCTGCTAAAAGATGGAAGGATTATAACTCTCCCTGGGGTTTTGCACATTCCCAAACTATCCAGGAGCCTAATATCTGTAAGCAAGATGGATGATGCAGGAGTGTATACCGTATTTGGAAAGAACACTTGCAAGATGGTACGAGGAGCAATGGTGTTGATGAGGGGATTTTTGTGTGGAACTCTGTACAAGTTGTTGGGAAGCACTTATACTAATGGGTGTAACAGTTCCGTTGTCCCTAAACAGAGAAATAAAAAAGACAAGACCAATATTTTCCCTGGAAAGAAGACCATGTTGTGGCATCAAAGACTGGGACATATTGGAGAAAAGGGCCCTTGAACACTACACGGTAAAGGTATGGTTGAAGGTATGTCTAATTGCACTCTGGATTTTGATTTCTATGAACATTGCATATATGGTAAACAGAATCGAGTAATATTCTCATTTGGTGCTACAAGAGCAAAGGGGATCTTAGAGTTGATGCACAGTGATGTGTTTGGACCTGTTCCTGTTCCATACCTAGGTAAATCTGTGTATTATGTTTCATTCATAGATGATTTTTCATGGAACACATGGATTTATTTTCTTAGAAATAAATCTGAGGTATTTGATAAATTTAAAGAGTTTAAGGCTCTGGTAGAAAATCAGACAGAGAAGAAAATAAAGGTATTGAGAACAGATAATGGTGGAGAATTCTGCGGAAATGAATTCGAAGAATTCTGTAAAAAGTTTGGTATAGCAAGGCATAAGAATACTCCATGCACTCCTCAGCAGAATGGATTTGCAGAAAGGATGACTAGGACACTGATGGAAAAAACAAGGAGCATGCTCAACGGTGCTGGGTTAGGACAAGAATCCTGGGCAGAGGCAGTGGGTACAACATGTTACCTGGCAAATTGATCGCCTTCATCAGCGTTGGATATAAAACTCCACACGAGGTATGGTCTGGAAAGAAACCATCTCTTCAACATCTTAGAGTGTTTGGTTGTGATGCTTATGTACATGTTCCAAAGGAAAATAGGAGTAAGCTGGATAAAAAGGTTGAAAAGTGTATCTTTATTAGTTATAAAGATGGTGTGAAAGGTTATAAACTTTGGAACCTAGAAACCAAGAAGATTGTTTACAGTCGAGATGTTGTTTTCAGAGAGGTAAAAGATGTGTCCAAATAGGAATTCCTACCAACGCAAGACGAACCTAAGAAAATAGAGCTTGAGTTGGATGATGCAAAATCTAAATCATCTGAAGAAGAGGAAGCAAAAGAAGAAGAAGAAGAACCTCATACCCCAGTATTGAGGAGATCAGTGAGAGATAAAAGGCAACCAGAAAGATATAGTCCACCTGATTTTCGTTCCAATTTTGCTTTATCTATCACTGATGATGATCCCATAACTGTCAGGGAAGCAGTGAATTCAGAGGATAGGAAACTCTGGAAGAAGGCCATGGTTGTAGAAATGGATGCCTTGGATAAGAATGAGGCATGGGATATAGTTGAGTTGCCATCTGGAAGAAAATATGTTGGTAAGCAAATGGTTGTTTAAGAAGAAGTTTAATGCATAAGGTAAAGTGGAGAAATACAAATCTCGGTTAGTAGCAAAAGGTTATTCCCAGGTAGAGGAAATTGACTTTGGTGTGATTTTTTCTTCTGTTTCTAAGTTAACTTCTATTAGATTTCTTTTATCTATTACTGTTGCTTTTGATCTTGAAGTGGAACAGATGGATGTGAAGACAACATTCCTACATGGGGATCTGGAAGAAGAAATCTACATGAAGTAGCCAGAAGGCTTTGTAGTGAAGGGAAAGAAAGAGTTGGTATGTAAGCTAAAGAAGTCACTATATGATCTGAAGCAATCACCTAGGATGTGGTACCAAAAGTTTGACACATACATCCTTGGATTGGGAAATTTGTAAGAAGCAGGGCTGATCACTGTGTATATTCCAAGCAGGTTGGTAATCACTTCATTTATGTAGTGTTGTATGTTGATGACATGTTGTTGGTAGGAAATAACATGGATGTTATCAAGGAGGTGAAATCGCAGCTATCCTCCAAATTTGACATGAAGGATCTCGGTGCTGCTAACTTCATTCGGGGAATGGAGATTAAAAGAGATAGTGCAAACAAGAAACTCTGGTTAAATCATAGAAAATATGTTGAGACGATATTGCAGAGGTTTAATATGCATGGAAGTAAACCAATCAAGGTTCCTATTCCTATAGGTGTAAAGCTATCTGCAGATCAATGTCCCAAGACATAGGAAGAAGAAGAGGACATGTCCCATGTTCTGTATGCCAATGCAGTTGGCAGTTTGATGTATGAAATGGTCTATACTAGACCGGACATTGCACATGCAGTGGGAGTTTTGAGCAGGTATATGTCAAAACTAGGGAAGGAGCATTGGACAACAGTAAAGAGGGTCTTCAGGTATCTTCGTGGCACTACTAGTTATGAATTGTGCTACCAAGGAAGACCAGGATTGGACAGAGTGGTGGACACACATGGATTTGTTGATGTAGACTGGGCTGGAGATGTGGATCACAAAAGATCTACAAGTGGGTATGTGTTTAACCTATTTGAAAGAGCAATCAGTTGGATGAGCAAAAGACAGGCTGTAGTGGCACTGTCAACTACAGAAGCTGAATACATGGCAACCACTCATGCAAGCAAGGAAGCAGTATGGTTACAAAGATTGTGTTCAGGTATTGGGTTGGTACAACAAGCAGCGAGATTAGATTGTGACAGTCAGAGTGCAATCTTCCTGGCAAAGAACCCAGCTTATCATTCGAAGACAAAGCATATTGATGTTCAGTATCACTTTGTGAGAGACATGGTTGAGGAAAAGAAGGTGTTGCTGGAAAAGGTTGACACTTTGAAGAATGTTGGCGCAGATTCATTGACAAAGTCTGTGAGCACATAAAAATTCTCCTGGTGTAGAGTAACAATGGGCATTGCTGCCCTGGATGGTTGACTATATAATCTCCTGGCCCCCTGGATGCAAAGAAAACAACAAGTGGGAGAATGTTGGGTATGTGTTATATTCTTTGCATGTGTGTGTGTGGGCGCATCATATATGACAACTGCATCTGACGATCCCTCTAGTAGTGCTCTTTGTGTCGTGTGCATTGGGCACTTTCCTAGGGGGGTCCCAGAGGGGGGGCAAGTATGCGCCCCGAATGCTCTTTTTTTTTGGCGGTTTTTACTATTTTTAGCGGATTTTGCTATTTTTAGTGGTTTTGTAAATTAATCCCGGATTAAGGGATTAGGGTTTTGGTATCTACGGAATACCTAAAAACATTGTATATATATTGTATGGTGAATGGTGAAATTCGATATAATGAATATAAGAAAGTTTTCCCGGTTGAGGGTTTCCAGTATAAAATCTCTATGTACTTTGTGTATGAGCCATTGATTAAATTGTGTTTTGCTTAAGAATCTATATGCATTGCTTTACTTCACAGGTTTAAAACTTACAAAACTTATATTTAGTTATAAATATCACACGTCTAGTTGTATTCTTATCTAAAGAAAACTTATAAACATACATTCTTCTTAAGTTTTATATAGTTTGACTTTTCATTTTCATTGTGTAGGAAAGTAAGGTTGTTCATAAAATTATTTGGTGATCAATATGCACCCTATAGCAAAGCAATTAACCTTGTATAAGTGATATATAATATCTAACCTGAAATATTAATATGAGAGTGTATATCCCATCTTATGTAACGTTAATTTCTTTGTACATCAAATTAGATGGTACATATTCCATCTTATATAGTGTTAATTTCTTTGTTGTGAATGCATATTGTTTACAAATTATTTGGTGGAAATGTTATGAATTTAACTTTTCATTTGAATCCTAACTTCTTTCTTGGGATTCTCACTTTCCTTGTTGAGTGAAGGTTTAGTTCATTGTTTGTCATTTTTATTTGACATTTTAGAGTAGAGGAGTGAAAACTTATTCCACCTAGTGAAGTCAAGTGCATTTTAAACTTATTATTAAAGAGAATGTAATGTCCATCCCTTTATCCATTACATTGAAGTACACATAGCATATGCCAATTAGAAGCTGAAACTGTAAATATAACAAGTATATTCAAAATATAATATTTAATATATTTTTTCTGATGCTCCTTGTGATTACATAAACATGTATAAATACACACAAGAGATAAAAGCCACGTCTCTAAATAATTGGATGTGACTTTACGTTACAGTTTAAATAAACTAAAAACAATTTAATAAAGTTTATTACAAGGCATCCCTCCCTAAAAAGATTCATCCTCGAAGCATGGGTAAATACGAATGCTTGGATCTAAACTCCTCATCCTCCCAGGTAGCTTCATCTTCAAGTAGGATTTTCCATTTGATCAAATACTCATTAATTCTTCTAGAATACTGGAATTTGGTTTGTACTTCCAGGATGCCTTCAAGAAGAAAAATTAACCTTCCTTCTTCATCTAAAAGAAACAACTATGTTTGTATATGGACGATAGGGCCTAGTTTTTTCTTCAAACAAGAAACATGAAAAACATCATGCAAATTTCCTTTATTTGGAATATCAAAGGCGTAAGCAACTTGACCAACCCTCTTTCGAATTTGATAGGGTCCATAAAACTTAGGAGTCAATTTGTGTTTCTTGTAATTTTGTTAAGTACCTATACCAGATCTGAAAATATAATTCAATAATACCAAGAATAAACCATAAACCATTCACCATAACATGAACACAAGAAATAGAGAAAACCCTTGAGGTAGGGAAACACCATATATTAATCCGTATGGAAGGATAAAACTCCTCAAGCAATCCTTGCTTGTACAATCACAATATTCTTCACTATGTTTCATTACATTGCCTACACTTCTTTATATAGCTCTCCCTATCTCCTAGGAACCTTCTAGAGAGCCTTCTCACATTTGTTACATCCAACTACCATAGTGGACCTAGTCCACCTTACATTGAATGACCACATTCCCATATATTAAATGACTTCCACTAATAACACATAACTACATTCCCATTGGGTACCTCCCTAGGTACCCCATATTACCTCCCTAGGTATACTACATTCCATCCCCCTTCACATGTTTCTTCCTCGAAACATGAGAAGAAACCATACAACATGACCGGCTAAACAATGTAGCCAACTAGTACCAAGTACGACCATCCATCCATCCCAATGGAAGTCGAACATAATGTCTATCTGATACCTTTCCACCCTTATCTTTCTCTGCATCATGTTGGGGTTGCCATGGGATTGTTTATGTAGATTGAGCTCTTCCCGTAGTGTCGGTAGTCCTCCATGCACCTCTTGATCGATTTCCTGTCTGGTGCCCTGCTAGTGCATAAATGTGTTGATGCACATGCCCTTGCCTTGATGACTTTTGTGTCTCTATATGATGTGGATGGCGATATACAACAACTGTAGGAATTTGTTCTTTTTTCTTCAAATCTGCAACACTTTGTACCTTTGAGTCAATCACCTCCTTATCTTCCTGATTATGTCCTCCTTGTAGTTTTTCTTCATCTCCTTATGTAGACTCTACCTCTGATTCAACTTCAGACTGAGCAATAACTTCTTTGCTAGCTTCCATGGGTCCATCTTTCTTACTAAGTGACACATCCTGCAATGTGATTTTCTTTTTCTTGTACCACAACTTTAAAAACTTTTTTTGCAGATTAATATTAATGGTACCCACTGATTCTATCCAAGGATATCCCAAAACAATATCCACTTCATCCATATCCATAGCATAAAAATCTGAATGCAACACATATTTATCCATGGTAATCTTCAAATCTTTAAAAATTTGAACATTTTCACCCTCAACCTTTGTGCTTTGAATATTCTTTATTGGAACTTGCAATTTATTAACCAATTGAAYATTGATAAAACTATGCATGCAACTAGGGTTAATAGAAACAATGATATTTTCTTTATGAATACAACCATGAACCTGCAATATAGATTTTTCACATGAAAATAAACTCTTGGTTCTCTCTTTATCCTTATTTTATCTATGAGACCACTTGTCTAACAATAGTTTTTCAAATTCTCCATTGGAGAGTGTCATCATCTCCTTATAATCAAACGATTTCCACCAAATGGCAGCATCACCTTGCAATTTGAGATCTACCCAATGGGGCCAATTCTCTTCCCATGCTGACTTTCTTTCTTTAATGAATGAGTCAATACTAGGGCCATCACATTTCCCTGTAAAATACATCTTGCTACGAAAACCCCCAAAAAATAGAACAATAAGTTACGGCAAAAAATCGTTGCTTTTTCCAGAAAAACCCTGAAAAACTGTTGAATTTAAAATGCTCATAACTTCACTTTCCGGACTCCATTTCAGCTGATTTTTTTTTTAATTGGGTGAAATTGTGAGAGGAAATCAGATCTGTAATTTATTTAGGCAAATTCGGCCTCCAGATGCTACAAAAATAAATAAATAAATAAAAATCGTGCTGCCGTTCGCGGAAAAAACCCTGAAAATTTGCAGATTTTAAAACTTCAATATCTTGACTTCCCGTACTCCGTTTCAGACGATTTTTTTTTTTTCAACTTGGGTGTTTTTCTGTGAGGAACTCAGATCCACAACCTATTTCTACAAATTTTTCACAGAAATATACTGAAAATTTCTAGAATGTCGCGGCCCTCTTTTTCTTCTCCGAAAAAAAAAATCTGCAAAAATAAAAAATATTTTCCCACAATGTCTGCCAAGAAAAGTGCTCTGATACCAATTGTTAATTACCTATACAATATCTGAAAATATTATTCAATAATACCAAGAATAAACCATAAACCATTCACCATAACATAAACACAAGAAATAGAGAAAACCCTTGAGGTAGGGCAACACCATATATTAATCCTTATGGAAGAATAAAACTCCTCAAGCAATCCTTGCTTGTACAATCACAATATTCTTCACTATGTTTCATTAGATTGCCTACACTTATTTATATAGCTCTCCCTATCTCCTAGGAACTTTCTAGAGAGCCTTCTCACATTTATTACATCTAACTACCATAGTGGACCTTTATTAATATAGTGGACCTAGTCCACCTTACATTGAATGACCACATTCCCATATATTAAATGACTTCCACTAATAACACATAACTACATTCCCATTGGGTACCTCCCTAGGTACCCCATATTACCTCCCTAGGTATACTACAAATTTTATGAAAACTTTACTTGTAAGACTGTAATCGAATAAACACCCAATCACATGTCATAAATTCTCTATCAGTTACTCTTTTGTCAACTTGTTGTTTCATTCGGTTCCTTGCTTGTTCGAGATGATCTTTAAGAGTGCGCAAAAATTCATTTGACACGACTATATAGTCTTTCATAGCAGGAACTTTAGAATTGATAACATACTCCTTAATGGAGGGAGGCAGATAACCATACGATTATTCAAACGGGGACATTTTTGCTAAGGTAAGATATGTACTATTGTATGACCATTCTACAAGATGTAACTAATTGATCCATTATGTTTGACAATCATTCTACAAGATAATCATCCCATCGCATTCAAAAGCCGAAAATTCTAATCAAGGTAGCAAACAAAATCAACATATGACAAAGAAATGTTGGCAATTATACATGCCTTGGTTAAGTGGAAACAATACTTGTTGGGAACAAAATTTCTCGTGAAAACAAACCACAATAGCTTGAAGTATTTTTTAACTCAGAAAAACCTTTCATCGGAGCAACAAAAATGGGTGAGAAAAATACAAGTCTTTGATTTCGATATTGTTTATAAAAAAGGAAGGGAGAATTTGGCGGCAGATGGGTTATCAAGGAAACTTGATAATGACGCTACACTATGCGCTATTTTCATCATCATTCCCGAATGGATCTCAAAAGTTCAAACTGAGTATATCAAAAATTCAGAAATGAGGAGGCTAATAGAGGAAGTTGAAGTAACCCAACTGCAACTCCTAAATTCACTTGGGAGAATGACATATTGTGGTACAAACAACATATATTTTTACCCAACTCTTCCAAGTTCAAACTCCAAGTTTTGAAAGAAAATCATGATTCTCCGATAGCCGGCCATGTGGGGTTTTTCAAAACTTACTACAATATAGGTCAGTCCTTCTTTTGGAAAGGTATGCGATCTGACATTCAGAAATATGTGGCAGAATGCAACACCTATCAACGACAAAAGTTTGAAACTATTACTCCTCCAGGTCTTATGCAACCCCTTCATGTCCCAGTCCAAAAATGGTCTGAAATATCTATGGACTTTATTACAGGTCTTCCTACCTCTAAAGTAAAAGATGTTATATTTGTAATCATAGATCGACTAACCAAATATTCCCACTTTGTCGAGATTTATTCAAAATCCAAGGCTATCCAAGTCGATGATAGCCATGTTAAAAATATTTTTAAGCTTCATGGATTCCCAAAGTTATCGTAAGCGATAGGGATCCCAAGTTTACTAGCAATTTTTGAAAGGAGCTATTTCGTCGGGTGGGGACATCCTTAACCATGAGTACTTCATACCATGCCCAAATAGATGGCCAGACTGAAGTGGTTAGTAAATGCCTCGGAGGGTACCTAAGAAATTTTGTGAATGATCGTCAGACACAATGGATCAATTGGTTACATCTTTCAGAATGGTGGTACAATAATACATATCACACCTCAACAAAAATGTCCCTGTTTGAAGCACTGTATGGTTATCTGCCTCCCTCCATTAATGAGTATGTTATCAATTCTAAAGTTCTTGTTGTGAAAGACTATCTAGCCATGTCGAATGAAGTTTTACGCACTCTTAAATCTCACCTCGAATAAGAAAGGAACCAAATGAAACAAGAAGTTGACCAAAGAAGAACCAACAAAGAATTTATGACAGGTGATTGGGTGTTCGTTCGACTACAACCTTACAAGCAGAGTTCTCTTAAAAATTACAAGAAACACAAACTGGCTCCTAAGTTTTATGGATCCTATCAAATTTGAAAGAGAGTTGGTCAAGTTGCTTACGCCCTTAATATTCCAAATAAAGAAAAATTGCATGACGTTTTTTTGATATACTTTAAGTTTCTTTTCAACAATTTTGGCTTTCTAGTGAGCTTGCTCAATATCCTTAATTTCAAGTAATTCAAGCTCATTTCAGTGATTTTCCTTCAATCATGATAAGGCTATTTGGAGTAACCAATCTTCTAATATATTAGGGATAAGGGTAGATAACACATGTAGATCCTGAAAAAATTCCTCCATTGTACTGGACTGTTGTAATCGGGCAAGTTTAGCAAAACCCCCCTTTTTCTTTTGTGTTGAGAAAATGTAGGAAGAAGTTCTTTTTGAATACAACCCAATCTCTTGCTAGAGATTTGGATTTTTCTCTCGACCATAGGAACCAGTCATATGCAAAGTCCTTCATATGTATAGACACAACGTTACTTTTTTCTTCATCATCGGGAATCTGGCAATACTTGAAGTATTGCTCGATTTTATTTACCCATCGTGTTGCTTCTCTTGCGTTCAATCCATCAAATTATGGAACAATAATATTCGCCTTGGGCATGCCATTATTATATGTCCCCATGTTAGACACGTAGTGTGATTGGGGAGATACCCAGAGTGAATTTGAATTATCGAGCCTTCTATTCCCATTCGCTATCATTTCGAGCTCGACTCTCATGTCATGGTAATTTCTGATGCACTCTGCTAGTTCTTCGTTTAATTTTCCAATTTTGGCATCCAACGAAGTATTTACTTGATTTATAAGGCCTACAAAAAACTCCTTGAGACCTTCGCTTAGCTCTAGCGTGGAGGGAGCATTGTCTCTGATCCTCCTCCCTTTTTCTCTAATCTCCTCATTATTGCTCGTCAATAAGAAGGCCCAAGCTCTCCGCTAATGAAAGAGGAAATGATGGCTCGCTTTGAGGGAAATAAGGACTCATTATGAAATACATATTCCATATGTATTAAATATTTATAATATTCAATAAATATATATATATGTGATATAGTGATATGGCAGAATGGGGCGGGGGATTATGCGATGTGGCAGAATGGAATCGAGGAATGGAATGGAGCGAAGGGATATGGTTGGGGGTGAATTGGTCTAGTCGGGATGGGGCGAATGGATCTGGTCGGGGGTGAATGGGCTAATGGTATGGTGCGCAAAAATGAAGGCCGAGGAGGCGGGGTCGGTCGTGGGAGGTAAGGGCGGAGTTCGAAGCCGGGCCTGCCACATAGATCACAGGTCATGAGATTGGGGAGTGGGGAGTGCAAGGTCATGATGGAGAGAGGAGGGTTGTGCGAGAGGAAGAGCAGAAAAACCGTGAAGAAGACGGAAGTTGAGGGCGGAGTGGAATGTACAAGGGAAGATTTGCTTTGATACCAACTAAAAGCTGAAACTGTAAATATAACTAGCACATCCACAATTACGTGGTTGATTAACGCCAAAATGCATATTAAAAAAAAATCTTTGATAGTTTAAATCCCTGACTGGCGACCGCTGGTGATGCCAACACAGAAACGCGGCCACCAAACGTCACCTAGTAGAAACATGAAACACCAAGATACTTTAATATTTTTTAATTAGGTAGACGTGGCAATAAGTTAGTGAATACAGTAATTTTTAAACATGATTAGGTAAATGTAAAAAAGTAAACATATAAACGGATGTCTTTATAACAGCTCGAAAGTTAATGGATGAAATCAAAACCATTCATTTATTGTGACGACTAAGAATATTCTAGGCATATTTCATCTAGTCCATAGAAAACGTATTAAGAACTAAAAACCTATTAAATGTGTCCATTGCCAATAGGTGTACGCCTTTTGGCATAACAAGTATATTCCAAATATAATATTTAATTTATTTTTCCAATGCTCCTTATAATTACATAAACGTGTATAAATACACTCAAGAGAGTAAAGTCTCCTCTATTAAATAATTTAACGTAACTTTAAGTTATAGTTTAAATAATTTAATAAAATTTATTACATCAACCCAATATAATGGTAAAGAAAATGTGTTTCTTCTTAAAAGGTTATAAGTTCAAATCCAGAGGGGTAGGGTATGTATACCTCCGTACTAGTCAAATTACTGGACAGAGTGAGGTCCCTTATCCCACAAACAAGGGGATCTCATACACCAATTTGATATAACTTAACGATGACCTTAAAAATAAATTATTATTATTATAATATGTTGTATAAAACTAAAATAATAATAATAATAAATTTAATATGAGTTAAATAATAATTATTCACAAATCTTTTTATATAAAAATAATATTATAAAAATGAAATTAAATCAATCATTGAAAAATGAATACATAGAATCAATTTTATAATATTATAAAAATTAAATTAAATCAATCATTGAAAAATGAATACATAGAATCAATTTTATTTGCCACAGTTTCTTATTATATTTTATCAATTAAAATGTTAATGATAAAAATTGCATACCAAACATTAACCTATAGAGTATAAATTCATTTTAACTTCAAAAAATTGAAATATAAAAATATTTATATATCAATTGGTTTTATCCCTTTCAATATTTAATAAATTCATAATTAACAAATATTTACACCAAACATTAACCTATAAACCTATATAATATAAATCCATTTTAACTTAAAACCAATTGATATATAAATATTTTTATATATCAATTGGTTTTATCTCTTTCAATATTTAATTTAATAAATTCATAATTAATAAATATTTACACAAACATTAACCTATATAGTATAAATCCATTTTAACTTAAAACCAATTGATATATAAATATTTTTATATATCAATTGGTTTTATCTCTTTCAATATTTAATTTAATAAATTCATAATTAACAAATATTTACATTAACAAAGGAATTACTAATAATTTAACATAGGAATTACTAATAATTCAACATATTTAATATATAATTAGAATAAATATACACCGACAATTATTAACCAATTAACATATTTAACATGCACCTTGCATATATTTTGAATGCACCTAGTTATGGTTGGTCGTGAAAGCAACTCGTTAAAAGGAGTCAATTATTTCCTATGTATCCTCATACTTTATTGTGGGCTAACTTGATTAAGAAATTAGTATTTTTAATAATATTATATTTAAATTATTATCTATTTATGGAGTCAATTATTTCCTATGTATCCTCATGTTCAGTATTATTTTCATACTTTATTGTGGGCTAACTTGATTAAAAAATTAGTATTTTTAATAATATTATATTTAAATTATTATCTATATGATTGGTGTTGAAATTAATTTTCATTATACCATTGGTGTTGGAATTAATTTTCATCAATAATTTGATTTAAAAATTAGTATTTTTAATAACATTATATTTAAGTTATTCTCTATATGATTGGTGTTCAAATTAATTTTTATTATACGATTGGTGTTGGAATTAATTTTCATCATCTGTTTAGTTGTGTTATTTGGATTAATAAAAAAATTGGTCCACCTCCAATGGCATTGCTCTCTCAAGTAATATATTTGATCTTATTACATTAATTTGTGTTCATATTGCAGTTGATTGTAGTGAAGTGTTTGTAATACACCTTTTTAGCTTGCATTGGGGTTCAAATTTAAGATGTCTACCTCCTACATTAAATCATCTTAACATTTTTAGGACATTAAATCTACTCCATGTAAAGGATTATTATGGTTTCCTTTCATTTATTCTAAAGTTTTCTTGGTAGCAATTTTAAACTCTTTTTGGTAGTCGCCATTTTTCATCTTGCATTAGGGTTCGAATTTAAGAGGTGTACCTTCTACATTAGATCATCTTAGCATTTTTATGACATTAAATCTACTCCCTGTAAAGGATTATTAGGGTTTCCTTTCATTTATTCTGAAGTTTTCTTGGTAGCAATTTTAAACTCTTCTTGGTAGTCATCATTTTTCAACTTGCATTGGGGTTCGAATTTAAGAGGTGTACCTCCTATATTAGATCATCTTAGCATTTTTACGACATTAAATCTACTCCATGTAAAGGATTATTAGGGTTTCCTTTCATTTATTCTGAAGTTTTCTTGGTAGCAATTTTAAACTCTTCTTGATAGTCGTCATTTTTCAACTTGCATTGGGGTTCGAATTTAAGAGGTGTACCTCCTACATTAGATCATCTTAGCATTTTTAGGACATTAAATCTACTCCATGTAAATGATTATTAGGGTTTCCTTTCATTTATTTTGAAGTTTTCTTGGTAGCAATTTTAAACTCTTCTTGGTAGTCGCCATGTAGAGGAAGGCATAATGTTTGTTTGTAGGGGAAGGAGTATGTAGAGTGGCATGGAAACCAATTCAGTAGCTATGTAGCAATTGAGAGACTTGGTCTTGCAGGTGATCATCCTTTGTATTCATCCTTAGTAGATAAAAGATAAAAGATAAAAGATAAACCTTTAACTTGAGAATAACCAATATGCATCCACAAAACATACAACACAAACATATAGAGAAGACCCTTAAGGTAGGGTAACACCATTAAATACTCTTTACAAAAGAAATAACTCTACAAACCATGCTTGCTACAATACAATCATCAACATCCAACATATTTCAATATAATGATACTCATGTATTTATACTTTCTCATGAGTATTCCTTGGGGTCTATGTCAACTATCTCTCATTATTATATTATTCATTATAACAACCTAATGACCCATTTATTACCCACCAACTATCAAGTTTTTCCACAAAGTGGCAAATATCAACAGAAATAAAAAGCTTATCTGGTCGATGGAACATGACACTGAGGGGACCATAAGCGGACAGGAGGCGCTCAAACATGTAGCGGCCACTCACTTTGAACAACTCTACAAATCCAACCGAGAGTCCAACTTGTCGACGCAAATTTCAACAGCCAGTCTTTTCACAAGTTTTGTTTCTGCATCTGAATCCACGGATCTATACAAGCCAGTCACCATGTCAGAGATTAAGCAAATCCTTTCTATCCTTAAAAAAGAAAAAAGCCCGGGCCCCGACGGATGGACGACCGAATTTTTCTTACATTTTTTCGACCTTGTTGGACCGGATCTACTTTCGATGATTGAGGATGCGCGTATGAAAGGTAAAATATCCAGCAGTCTCAACTCCACATTTCTGGTTTTAATCCCAAAAAAATATCACCCCTCTTCCTTCAATGATTTCAGACCGATTTCCCTTTGTAACCTGGTTTACAATCTTATTTCTAAAGTCATCTCCACTCGATTAAAGCCTGTCCTGGAAAGGAATCTCTCGCATGAACAACACGGTTTTCTTAAGGGACGAAGGATCCATGATGCCATTGGGGTGGCTCATGAGTGCTTACACAACATTTCTCAGAAAAAACAAAAGGCACTGGTCATGAAAATCGATCTCAAAAAGGCATTTGACAGTATCGACTGGGATCTTCTTAGACTCATCCTTCTCTCGGTTGGTTTTGGGATTCACTTTACGAACTGGATAATGTCATGTGTCACAAGTGCTAATCTCTCTGTTCTGATTAATGGGGAAGCGTCCCGATTCTTCAAAAGTGAAAGGGGGCTCCGACAGGGATGTCCCCTGTCCCCATACCTTTTTATCCTTGTTTTGGAAGGGCTGAGTCTTCTCCTCTCAAAAAATGTTGCCGAGCATCGCATCACTGGTATCAAGATCTCAAATTTCCGCAAGATTGTCCACCTTATGTTTGTGGACGATATCCTTTTGTTTTCCAAAGCTGATGTATCGGAATGGATATCTTTATTGGACATCTTACAACACTTCTGCACTGCTTTCGGGCTGTCCATCAATCCCACAAAGACTACAGTCCATTATTGGGGACTATCAGAGACGGAATTATCTTCTCTAAAAGGATCCTTCCCTTGCTCCTTTTTGGATCTTTCCTTGGGCTTCAAGTATCTGGGTTACAATCTCAAATTGGGAGCTTCCACGGCCACCGAATGGACTTGGCTGGTGTCCACATTTGAATGGAAAATAGGTCTCTGGTTCTACAAATGGTTGTCCCTCGGGGGACGTCTCATCCTGGTTAACTCGGTATTGCAAAGTCTGGCTGTCTACTGGATGTTATTGGAAAGGATTCCTGCTAAAATTCTTACTTTGCTCCGTAAACTTTCTTTTAATTTTCTTTGGAGTGACTATGCAGGTAATCGACATTTCCACCTTTGCAAGTGGCAGACTCTCACTAGGCCAAAGCGGGAAGGTGGATGGGGATTAAAGCATCTCTTCATTTTCAACAAGGCGCTACTGGCTTGCTCATTCTAGAGAGTGATATCCACTGAAAACTTTTGGCATCGGGTTATCAAGGCTAAATATCTTGGTTCCAAACCTCTCTCCCTTTGGCTTCGACAAACACAACTTTTTCAGAGCTGGGCATCACCCTTCTGGAAGGGATTGGTATCATCTTCACAGGTGATCCTGCACTAGCTTCGTTGGTGTCTGGGTTCGGGTAAAGAAATTAAATTGGGCAGGGAAAAACTCATCGGCCTTGATGACCTTTCGATACTTTCCTTGCAGCTCAGGTCTAGTTTGATGTCTCTTAACATTTTTTCTCTTGCACAGTTAAAGATAGAGACTGATGCCTTTCCCCTCCCTGATCGCTGGCTTCATAGTAGCGATTTGGCCCTCGGCGAACCCTCAGCATTGGAACTCGACACCTTCACGGCTGCTCTCAAATGTTCTGGCCTTTCTCTCACAGAAGCCCGTGATACTCTCACCTGGGTAGGGGGCGATGGTTCTGGATTTGTTACAGCAAAGAATGTTTATGCAGCTCTCCTTCCGGACAGGGAGGCCGATGTCCAGCCATTATGGCTCACTCGGATTTGGTCCTGGCAGCTCCCTTTAAAATTCAAACTATTTCTTTGGCTCGGGGCTAGCGATAAACTCCTCACCTGGGAGAACCTTCAAAGAAAAGGCAGAAAAGGTCTTGGGATTTGTGTTCTGTGCAGAGAAGCCACGGAGAATATCCACCACCTGTTTATACATTGTAATTTTTCCCAAAATGTTTGGCTGCACATCTTGCAACATTTTTCTCTTCCTTTTCATTGGACTGGTGCCACATTTACGGAGTGCTTCGCCTCCTGGGCCTTTGACATGGCTGTGCCTCCTTCACTGGCAGTATATGTCAGCTGGCATATTTGGATAGAGCGAAATAAGTCACTCTTTGAGGACACTTCCCCTTCCTATCGGGCCGTCTGCTACAGAACTCTTTCCTCTTTCCACTGGCAGCAGTCCATTGTCAAGCCTATCCTTTACAAAGTGGTTGATTCCTTCATGCCGGCAGGCCACTCGGTGGCGTTTTTTGATGGAGCGGCCAATCTTCAGGCTTATGTTGTGGTGCGGGAGGCATTTTCAAGTCACACCCGGAGCGGACAACAAAGTGGTATCTTTGTTGTGGCAGGGGTTCAAATACAAAGGCCGAGCTGCTTGGCCTTTGGGCGACTCTTCTGCTAGCTTCCAATTGGTCCCTAGATCACATTCAAGTCATAGGCGACTCCAAAGTCATCATTGACTGGATTAATCGCAAGTGTGACCTTCATTCGAGCCATGTGGAAGGTTGGAAAAACAAAATTCAATTGATGGCTCGCTCCTTCTCTGACATCACCTTCCGCCATCTCCCCAGATCATACAATTCGGAGGCGGATGCTCTCTCTAAGAGAGCTCTCAGTCATGTGGTGGGCAGACTCTACATTTTTCACTGTGACAGAGGCCAAGAGAGCCCGACCTCCTATCTCAACCTCTTTGAAATTTAACCTGGCTCTCTGCACTGGCTCGCAATGTGTGCCTCGGTTTTCGCTTGTTCCTGATGCTGTCCTGGGGATGGTGGCAGTTGCTTTGGCTATGGGGACATATGTTGCCTTGGACGATCGCAGGTTGGATGTTCTCTGTGTTTCAGTCATCAAGTGTGGTCGCGGGGACAGACATTGCTATCTCTTTTTCGGGTCTCCTTTCGACGATGGCAGGAGGATGGTGGATGGCGACTTCTATTGGAATCGCATTCTCTTCATTGGGACGGTTACAGATCTCTCTGTACAGCTTGTCGACTTGGATTGAAGACGGTTCATTCACTGCTTACGGGCAGAACTTCTCCTTTTTTGACTATTCCCGATCTGATTGGATTATCACTTCATTTTGGACTGATTGTCTGGCATCAGAGTTGTAAATGATTTTATACTCTTTATAAAATTGAGCTAATTTCTCTTGGGAAAAAAAGTTGATGTATTCCATCATTATGGACACATTATATTCATTATCCATATTACCTCGTATTATCCTCCCTAGGCACATTACAAAAAATTCATGAAAGTGAAAGTCTGGGGCATAAAACTCAATTCAATCAGCTTGTTTTGTGTTCTCTTTGTATGTGCTCATTTAAATTTGGCTTTAGAACAAGGTAAGAAAATCCACAAAAATGCAAGTACAAGGCATAAATCCCAACTCAATCACCATGTTTAATTTATTCCTATGTGTCTTGATTTATTGGCTCTAGAACAAAGTAAGTAAATTCATGAAAATGCTAGTCTAAGGCATAAAACTTAACTCAATCACAATGTTTAGTGTTTTACTTGTCTGTGTTGATTTATTGGATCTAGAACAATAACATAAGCATATCCATGATAATGCAAGTCCAAGGCATAAAACCCAACTCAAACACCATTAATAATGTTCTATCTATGTGTCCTATGCATATGAATCTTGAAATTTAATGCCAACATTTTTTTTGCTATTTAAATTGTGTTATGAGTCCATTTTGTAAAGAATTTGTTCTTTGAATTATGTGCAAATATCTTGTTGAAAAAACAATTTTCTCTCTCCAAAATATGTGTTATTTCCTGTATGATATTCATGTAAGTAACCCCACTTGCAATTTCATTTTTTGATTATTTCATCTTATTAATTTAAAAGGATCATTTTTATCTATAAGTCCTTCTCCTTGTTTTCAACAACCTACTACAACTTCAAACTTCATTGATATTGAAAAATAGTGATGTCATTTTCTTCTTATGATTTTAAAATAGCCTAGTGCAGATTCTAGATTTCATCAAGAGATTTTTGCAACTATTGAAACCATGCCATATCCAACACTTTGAGATTATGATTCTCATGATGAAACTTGAAAAGTTCATCTTTAAATTAGCATGGAAATTTCCACTATTTTTGTGTTCAAGCATTGAGCAGTCATACTAAAGTTTTATTTAGATGTTTTGTCTTTATGATTGTAATTTTTCTTCGAAGATATGAATTACGAAGATGATTTTGTCTTTCTCTTGAGTTTTAGATTATAGGTTTTGACTTAAATCCTTTCCTTCCTAGATACATTCAATTTTATGCTTCTAATTAAGAATGTACAATTGCTTCTCAAGTTCATTGTTTCATACCAAGTATGATAATGAATTTTCATTGAGCTCGTGATAATTTGCTTCTTAAACATGTTGCATTTTTATTTTTATAAAAAATTAATAATTATTCTGTAACAACCTTAAATTGTCAAAACCTCTCTCATAGTCTCTTGTTGCAAGTTTAATATTTCTTTGTGCATTTTTGTTATTTCATTTGAAACCTCAATTTTCCCCAATGAAAACCCTTTCCTTCTATGCAGCCAAATTAAGAATAATTTTTTTTAATTTGAAATTTGTTTTCCCATTGTTTATCATCAAGACCAAGCACCTATAATTTTATTACCGTCAAGAAATTCATGACCCTTATCTATGCAAAAAGAATAAAACCCTTAAGTTCTTTCTCCCAATAGCCCTAGAGCTATTTATTAGCATAGGAATCTTGAGGAGAAACATCACCCATTACATCATGCAATCAAACCCTTAAGTTCTTTCTCCCAATGGCCCTAGAGCTATTTATTAGCATAGGAATCTTAAGGAGAAACATCACCCATTACATCATGCACTTGGTTTGGGAATGCATTTTTCCATATTACAATGTACATTATATAGCTCCTTAATAAAGTGATCATGTTATTCTGATAAAGTACATTATGTAGCTCCTCAATAAAGTGTGATCATGTTATTTTACTAAAGCACGATAATCTCTTTAAATTCTTCCACTAAATGAATAAGTTCTAGTCATTTGTGCTAAAGCACAATAACCTCTTTACATTCTTCCACTAAATGAATAAGTTCTAGTCATTTATGCTAAAGCACAATAACCTCTGTAAAATTCTTCCACTAAATGAATAAGTTCTAGTCATTTATAGAACATCTTTGCACGTTTGGCAAAGGAGTCTACATCCTCTTTTAAAAGTTTTAAGATGTTCTTAACTTTGAGATAAGCATTAAATGATTGTTGAAATAGATTTGAACGAGGCTATTGTCGTAGTGATAAACGCAACAAAATTGTTCCAATTTTGAAGGATTTATGCCAAAAGGTGGCTACATAGAAAAAAAGTAGTGCAATTGCTTAATGTTGTGGATACACTAGAAATTGAGGACTTCTAGATACATTGTAAGGCGATTAACCTTTTTGTGTAATTCTCCAGTGCGGGATTTGTAAAGTTTAGTTGTTTTATCTAGCATTTTTATTAGTGTTTTTGGTTGGCACCTGAAATCACTTAGTAGAAAATGACTTTCTTTTTGTTCATTATAAACAAAATTATTAGTTGGTGCAACTCGTTTTTTAATCCATTTGTATGAGACTAAAAGTTTGTAAGTAATAGTGATCTAGAATAATTAGCAGTCAGGTAATGCATTCTCTTTTTGTATTAATATACATAGGTGATCAATGCGATAGTTGTGAGTTTTAAATAGAGATTTGTCCACTTTTCTTTCTCATAAACATATCTTTATTTAATGACCATACCATTCAAATCTAACAATGTTGTTGACCACAACATATTTTTTGCAAAACAATAAATTGTTGGTTTTAAAAGATTATTGTCAATTACAATTGAAAACATTTGAAATTATGTGTAATTTTACAATCATAGTTTTTGTGATTGAATTTGTGGTTAATTAAGTATTTTGGCATAGATATAATTTCGTTTTTAATATAGTGTGTTGTTTTGGTCATACATAATCTTTCATATCATTTTTTTATCCATTTGTATGAGACTGAAAGTTTATAAGTAATAGTGATTTAGAATAATTAGCATTTCAGGTAATGCATTCTCCTTTTGTATCACCATGTAGATTAATATATATAGGTGATCAATGCGATAGTTGTGAGTTTTAAATAGAGATTTGTCCACTTTTCTTTCTCATAAACATACCTTGATTTAATGACCATACCATTCAAATCTAACAATGTTGTTGACCACAACATATTTTTTGCAAAACAATAAATTGTTGGCTTTGAAAGATTTTTGTCAATTACAATTGAAAACATTTGAAATTATGTGTAATTTTACAATTATATGATCCGGATTATTTTCGGCACGAAATGAGAGCGGAGATATAATAAAGAAATGCACAAAGATATCGCGTATATCCAGTAATATAACAGAAATATATCAGAGATGCAACCATAAACACAGAGATACAGTAATACACGATTTCTATTAATGAAAGAAATGTACAGAGACTGTAAAA
>JASDQU010100472.1:66083-77021 GCA_032191745.1 Picea mariana | reverse complement strand
GATATCCACTTCGTCTTGCGATCCACCTTTGACAGCCTATCGAAGTCCCAAAAATAGGTCAAACATAACCAAGGATCCTCAAACTTGGTTAAGGGCCAACAAGCCCCCAACACTCACCCGTGACTTGTCCCGAGTCACTCTGATCTGGGTAATTCTGTCTCAAAAGCCTCGAGCTTGGCTCAAGCTTCTTAGACTTTTTATTGTGCCATGGCCTCCTGCTCAACGAACTCTTGGATGAATTATTCATTGACAGGTCCCTCTAAGCGTTGTTCAACTGCAGTGACGACTTGCTCTAGTTCTTCTCCTCGACCTTCGATCTATGAGAATAGTTGGCAAGCCTCATCCTGTATAGGTTGAAGCCTCTAAGTCACTTCTATGACTCTACTCTTAATGGCGTGGACCTGCTGTCGACCAGTGCGCTGCTCTTGGTATCACTTCATCCTTTCAATAGATGATAGGGGATTCAATTGCTCCTGTATTGTTTCTACTTGCTTCTTCGCCTCCTGGAGCTGTGACTCAAATCCCTTCAGTTCTAGATTCTCAATGGGTCGCTCATAAGTCTAGGCACTGCGATCACTTAGTTGTTTACATTCCATGGAAAGGGCCTTTATTATCTCAATTGTGCTTCGGGTAGTTGCTTCTTTCTGATCCCTCACCTCCTGCTGAGTGTCGGGTACTATTCGAAGCTCTAAGTCTGCTATTATTTTTTGTAGCTGTTGGATAGCTTCTATGAGATTCTCTACTTGATGTTCGACAAGGTATTCTACCTTTGGATCTAAACCTATCACAGAGGGAAGCGATCTATTGACTTATTCTTTCACTTCAAGTTTCTCTACGAGCAACTGTTCTTTTTCTTGTTGAATCTATGCTTTCTCCTCTTCAAACTTTGTTTGGAGAGAAACCTTCTCTTGCTTCGCAACTCAGCATTGTTCCATGACTACTTATTTCACTTTCTTCAAGGCCTGGGTGTCTTGTTTTGTTTCTTCCTGTGCATGATGAAGGCGAGATTCAGTCGCATCAACTAGTCTGCGGAGTTGGGATGGCTCATCTCCCAACTCTGGTTCTCTCAACGGCAGGGTCATAGTGGATACTACGCGACTGGAATGAAGGGCTTGTTGTACCCCTTAGATTTAAAATTTGATTTATCGTACATTTCGTCCTGCTTGGATTCATGCTTCTGTAAGATTTCCTATGAAGCATCTGTGACAACTGCTATGATAAAGTCAAATTCATCGACAATGAGAACAGTCTACATCTTAGTCAAGGTGGCTCTGGATTTCTTTCGAGAAGAGGGTTTTGTGGGAGAAACCTTCCTCTTCTTCAAGGGATCAGTCTCATCTCTAGGCAGTGTTACTTCGCCTTGCTTCTATTCATCTTCTTTTCCATTTATCTCTTCTACTTCATCCTCACCCCCTCGACCAGGTGATACTAAAGCATTTTTTTCTGATGTACTGCTTAAGTCTTGGACTTCTGCGATCTTCTTCCTTCTACTGGTTCTGGGTGTGTCATGTTCGTTGTGAGCGGCCTCCAGGCTGTCAAGTTTGTGATCAAACATCTCTGCAGGGTCAGCAGGGATAAGGAAGTCTTTTGACCAGCCCTTAGTTATCTCCTTGAAGTCCTCTTCTATGAGCTTGTAGTATGACTGAGGCTCCTCCTTATGCTCATATGTTTGTGTAGTGATATATATGAAGTTTCAATCTACATGAAACTTCATGAGGGGTCGAAACTACTGTAGGGTATTCGATGTCATGCAAGGTTCATCTTCGATAGCCCTCTTCAGTTGGAGATAATATGTATGAAATAACGCATTTGAATGCCACTGTTTTCCCATATTTCTCGAGTACCAAAGCGTGGTGAAATTCGTAGCAAGAGGCTTGAATGGCTCAATGTCCAGGAAAGTCGCACCTTCCGACATCTCCTAAGCAATAAATGCGATGAGGATCAGGAGCCAAATAAAGTGGAACTTGTATCCCTGATCATGTGCTTCACGATAGTCTAATTCTAGTTGATTAACTGGGTACTTTGCCCAGTTCATCTATAGGCCTTCCACACATTTCCCTGTGAGGTTAGTGATAAAGCCTGTGACCTGCGTGGGTTTGTTCTTCCTTACTAGATTTCCTATAATTAATTGGCATGCTAGGTGCATTGCGCCATTCTGGATGGAAGCTACCTTGTAGCCTTGCATTCCCTTCTCAACATCGCCATAGGTATCCTTGATGTTTTATGCTAATGCGCAGTCTATGGCTTTTCCTGGATATAATCCCTGTGGGTCAGGTCCTTTCATGCTCAATCCGGTGATCCTGTGGATCAACATCGTATTGACTATGATACATCGGTCTAGCCATAAGTAGCCACCATGGTAACATGAGAGTAGGATCTTAACACAGGCATTAACCTCTTGGTGCCTTCCAAAATGTGGGATCTTCATTACGTTCAAAAGGGTGGACTACGCGAGGTTCATCGTCTACGAATGGGGGATTATTTTCAAGTTCTTCCTCTTTGACGTAGTCAAGTATTTATACGGAGTGAGCATACTATGGTTCTTGCGGTCTCTTTGGTTGAAGTCACTGAACTTCAACGTTTCGATCTTGTCCTATTGCACTCTAACTGCGTGTATCCCCTTTGGGAGGTAAGAAGTAACCATGGTGTAATCAAAATCTCTTAGCACACTATCGCAACTCACCATGCTAGCCAGAGGCGGGATGTAGTCGGTTAAGATGGTCGTGATTAACTTCAAATTTTCTAGGTCATCTCTATTCTTGGTTCTCTTTTCTATGATGACTCAGGATGGTCTAGATCCGCAAGAGGTCGACAGAGAGGCTTGCATTCCTCTCGTTGAGGATGCTTGAATACTTGCAGACATTACTTTCTCGGCCATGAGATCGATGAGAAATTCTTCGATGATTTTCTCTGCGACGCTGATCTCGTCTGACATACATGCTTAGATCGGATAAATGAATGAGTGCATAAAACAATAGAATTGGTGTCAGTATTACTAATCACAATGCAGTAGCAATGAGTTCACTCTTATACAATTCACAATAGTCGACAAAATAAGTAGACAACAACGTAACATATCTTTCCAACAGACAAGAGACATTCATTAATTCAGTTCTTTCTATTACGACGTGGTCCACATGGTCTGATGGCGAGCCTTCTGACCACAAATGTCACTCTACCCATTTGGGGAGTCAGTCTAACAGTTATACTGTTTCCAACGGCTATATTGCTTCACCATGGAAAAGTGTCATGTGGTGTTGTTCTACTATCCCGACGAAGTTCCAGTTTTGCAAATTTTCCTTCTGCGAAGTTCCCTCTGGAACCTTCTATAACTTGTCGATCTTTGATCTCTTCTTACTTACTTTTCTAGCCTTCTTTCCAATGAGCTTCATCTCAATATTCCTCTTTCCATTCTGATTCTTATCTCCTCTTGGCATAGTAACTTCATGCTATTGATATTCTTTCCTAGGATTTAGGGATAATACTTCTTCTTTATCAGGGGTAGGTGATTCAGTCTTCTGCGAGTCTTCCTTTGTTCTTCAAACTTTGACATCCAAGTTTCTGGTTCTAAATAGCTTCGATCTGTTCTCCTATTCTTCAATCAAGTGCACTATCCTCCTAGTCATGAAATCTTTTAATTCTTTCTTTTTCTTCTCTAAGACTTCTTCTTCTTTCCTTCTAGCCTAATCCCTTTCAATCCAAGGTTTTCCTAGTAATATAGAAAATGGGGCGTTGTTCTCAATAAATTTAACAACCTCAAATTATTCTTTAGTCGAAGTTCCATGAGCATTCATAGATATCTGGGTAAGTCTTCCACATAGGGTTATCAACTTTTCTGTAAATAATCATATTCCTCCTAATGAAGGAGTCATAGCAGGATTTCCTAAAATTTCCCAAGTTCTTTCTATCATTATATTCACCCGTGTTTCCTCATCTAGAATACATTCTATGTCGAAGTCTCCTATTCTTACTTCTCTTTGCTCTTTCTCTTTTAAGATCTCTGATACATTAGTGTCTTTGTGGTCATTCAAGGTTTCTTTCATCTATAATAGTACATTCTCTGATTCCTTTTTGGGTTCTGCAATGGCCTTAGTTTCTTGACCTTTATCATGGTCTTCTTGTCTCATATTCATTCTTTCAAGTTTAGCAATCATTCTAGGGAAATCCAAAACTTCATGACCCATAGCTTTACAACAAAGACAATTGGTTTTTCTACCAGGGAATTCCTTAGCAAGATGTCCCAGTCTTCTGCAATTGTAACAAAGAGTTAATCCTCTCTTTCTCTTAAATGATCCCCAAACTTTCTTGTACTGTGCACTAGGATCACAGTAGCTAACCTACAAAAAATTCTTTCTAGGATCCTGCATCCATTTATTAGTCCAAATATTCTTTCTATGCATAGGAATAACATATCTTTCATTATTCTTATCACATCTACTCATATCAAATCTTCTTTCTTCTAGCTGCACCCTAGTTTTCAGGCTAGAACAAAATTTATCAAACATACCTAGATCCATATTCTTGAAATAAAAATTTCCACTTATCTTACTTTCGATAGAGCACAAATATTCCATATCTAAAACGTTTCACTATTCTTACCTCTATCAGATCACAAAGCATTCATATATTACCTCGTTTCTTTAGATCTACCTCCTTCCTTAGCACAGAGCTTCGCAAGTCCAACAACATATCTACGCACAGATTTTCTTCTTCCTTTGTTCCCAACAATCATAGTTTCATGTCCTGCAATGGAACCATTTATTGGCACAGGAAGACCTAAGGTTCAACGCTACAACAGTGCACCAACAAATCCCTAACTACTGTCCCTTTCGGCAACACCTACGAAGCAGATGAAGTCTCACTCAAGGTAGAAGCAGAGGTGGTTGTAGGACTCAGATGTATGGAACCTTAGCTGGGACACAGATCTATGATTATAACACCTTATCAAAGCACTTATCAATTACAATTCATCAGTATTAAACCAGTATCTACTTCACAGACAAAACCCTAATTATAGAGCATCGTAATATTCAGCCAGATATGGTATGTTCAAGCACTAAGCACATCCACATAGGTCATATCTAGCATTCATCGATATGATTAAGCATGTAGCATCAACATATCTATATATCATTCATCTATATCAAATAATCTAAACAAGTAAACACATAAACACATCAATACATTGCATAAAGAAACCATAACACAAGATATACATGGTTCACCCCCACCCTGGGGCTACGTCCACCAACTCTTATTCTCTTTATTATCTTATGTCAAGTGTCTTATAGGCACAAAGCATCAGAACACTACTCCGCATAGCACAGGAGATCTGTGTGCACTTCTCCAGACCCTCCTTCCCTAAGTAGATCTAAGCACAAAGCCTTACATAGTCTGTGCACAAATCACTACATATGACTTGCACTTAGCTCTGCAAGTCTTAATCATGTCTTCTTGCACATAGCCAGTACTAGCACTCAACCATCGGTCACTACTTACATAGATTAACTTTCTATTTATATATTAAAAAATACGCCTAAGGATGGGTAAACCCATGGGCCGACATTCCCATACCCGTTACATAGCCCAAAAACCCAAAATCCCTAAAGAGGGGTCGAGATCTTGCGATCTCCACTTCGTCTTGTGCTCCACCTTCAACAGGCTGTCGAAGTCCCAAAAATAGGTCAAACATAAACAAGGATCCTCAAACTTGGTCAAGGTCCAACAAGGCATCATAGTCCACAATAAAGTTTTTTGTGAAGTCAGGTATGGCCAAGCACATAGCCTCCTTAAGTTTTTCAAAAGATTTGGTTTCTTCTTCTATCCAATAAAATGCTTCCTTCTTTAATAATTTTGTTAGAGGTATTGTTATTTGACCATATTTCTTGACAAACTTGTAGTAATAGCTTTCAAATCCTAAGAATCCTCTAATTTTCTTCAAGTTTTTGGGAATTGGCCATTCCCTTATAGATTTAATTTTGTTAGGGTCCACTTTTACACCTTCATGAGATACAATATGACCCAAATATTCCACTTCTTGAACCCAAAAGGCACACTTGGAAGGCTTTTCATAAAGTTGTTTCTCTTCCAATAGTTGTGATACTATGTCAACATGTTGTACATGCTCTTCCCAAGATTTGTTGTAGATTAGTATGTCATCAAAAAATACTAGCACAAATTTTCTAAGGAAGGGCTTGAAAATATAATTCATCAAGATTTGAAATGTTGAAGGTTCATTAGTAAGTCCAAATGGCATAACCAAAAATTCATAATGATCTTCCTGTTTTCTAAAAGTTGTTTTAAGAATGTTTTCCTGCCTCATTTTTATTTGATGATATCATGAATGGAGATCCAACTTAGTAAATAATTTTTCTCCATGTAATTCATCTAATAATTCATCAATGACAGGAATGAGATACTTATATTTGATGGTCATTTTGTTGAGCTATCTATACTCTAGACACATAGACCATGAACCATGTTATTTTGTAACCAACACCACTGGTGAAGAGAAAGAACTTTGGCTATGTTGAATGATGCCAGCCTCTAACATTTCCTAGTCATGCACTCAATTTCCTGGTGTCCCTTTTTGAGTAAATTTTCCATGATATTAGAGCTTATCACTTTAGAGGGTTTCCCTTGGATACCTCTAAGATCAATTTCCTTTCTATTTGAGGGAAATCTCATAAAAATATTTTGAAAATCAAATGCCACTATTCCCAGTGATTGCAACCATTGGACCCCTACTACAACATCAACACCCCCCATTTGGATGCCAATCATGGGGCTATCCATAAAATACTCCGCCATGTTGAGCTTAATACGATGTAATTTTGATAAGCAATTTATGTTACCTCCATTTGCAATCATTACTTTAAATTATGGTGTAGGATATACAAAGCAATTGAGATCTTTTGCTAATTTGTAATTGATGAAATTATGGGTGCTACCTAAATCAATCAATATTGTTACCTTTTTATTTTTGATGTATCCTTGTATTTTGAGGGTTTGTGGAGTAACGATGTCGGAAAATGCATGAAAATATATTGTTGGATTAGTATCTTCTAGATTTGGGTCTAGTGACAGTTCCAATTCTTGATATTCTTCCACTTCATAGTCTATGTATAATAATTTCTTCTCACCACATTTATGCCCCTTATTGTACTTGCTGTCACAATTGAAACATAGTCTGTTTTCTCTTCTTTCATCCATTTTTTGAGGTGTCAATATTCTTGGTTTAGGTACACTATCTTCTTCCTCTTCATGGTCTATCTAGAATAATTTCCTCTCTCCAAATTTATTCCCTTTACCATACTTGATGTCACAATTGAAGAATAGTTTGTTTTCTCTTATTTCATCCATTTTATAAGGTGTCAACCTTGTTGGTTGAGGTATGGTTGTCTTATGACCCCCAAAAAGATCTCGTCCTCCAATGATAGACTTGTATGTAGCCTTATTTTTGGCATGAATATGATGAAAATTTTGTATACCTTCCACAATACTTGTAGGTTTTCTTAAGAAAATCTCATGTTTAATGTCTTATTTTAATCCACCCATGTAAGCTTCCAACAAGTGTTCATCACTTATGTTATCCACCCTTGTGGCCAATACCCATAATTCTGAATTATAATATTCAATATTACTTAATTGCTTGATTCTTGACAATTGACTGAAGTATTCTTGTTCCCAAACTTTCCCATATTGTGCTTCTATGTCTCTTGTAAATAAAACCCAAGTGTAGTGATATAAAGGCGGTTTCATTTTCACTATCCATTGATACCATTGATATGGTTTTATCTCAAAGTTCAAGGTTTCTATGTGAATCATTTTCTTATCATCCATAATATTATGTAATTCAAAATATTTCTCTATTTGGTTCACCCAAGTAAAGACCTGTGTACCATCAAACTTCTTTAATTCAATTTTGGGAAAGTTGAATTTAGGACACCCACCATAATTATCTCCATTATTAGAGTTAGATTCACTAATTGAAAATGGCTTATTATTGGCAGTTTGTTCAACATGAGTACTACCTTTATTTTCATGAGTCCCTTTCGTTTTGATGTCTCCTTTAGGGAATCTCTCATATAGATCTTGAAAGATCATGGAAGACATCTTTTTCATTTCCTTCATGGAATTGTGTATTTCTTTTTTTATGTCATTATTATTTTATTCCATCTTATTTTCCATATCATCCATTTGTTTTCCATACCATCCATATTTTTTTCCATGCCATTCATCTTCCCTTACATTACTTGATTTTTTCTTTGTGATTTTACAAAATTATTAGAATTTTCACTCACATCCTTAATTTGTTCCTCCAATTTGGACAACCTGTTATGTATGTCCTTATTTTCTTCTTGAGTCATAGATGAGACTTCTGGAGGTTTAATAGGTGTTTTCACCTTTTTGGGACCCATATGGATTAATAATACTAATAATCCTCTATTCTATATTTATCACAAATTTTGAATCACAAGAAAAATTTCTTCCAAAAAATGTTATGCCAATTGTAAGTTACATACCTTTTAAAGCCTTAATTTAGAGCCTGTCCTCATGGCTGACCTTCCTTCTGGTGTATCTCTAAAATTTCATCCCTTCTTTCTCTGAAATTTCATTTTGTAGTTTTATGATATGTCCTCTCTGCAATGCCATAGGTATGATCAAAATTGGATGTGCCAATTGGAAGTTATGGTAACTTCCCCACACCTTGCTGATTTTTTTCCTTTCTGGAAGAGAGTACTTGTAAAGTGTGCAAGAGCACAATATGTGATATACAATTTTCAAATTGGCACTAGGAATACTAGCTATTGTCCACTATCCAATACAACTAGTCTCAATAAATTTGGATACTCACAAAAGACAATATCATTTTTTTACCAGGAACACCTGTTTGAGACTAGTTGATAGGGCTAGTCAGATACCCTATCTTCCAAAGGGTGTATCTATGAATATATGATGACCCAAATGTTGAAATGTTTACCACAAATACCTTAATAATTCCTATGAATTTCCTCCAAGTTTCATGGTATGAATTATTACAGAAACAAATTTATAGCAAAAATTCTAGGCTGACTTGTTAGAGAAGAAAACATATAGGATCAATGAGCTTTGATACCAAATGTTATGATCCAACGCATTAAAAATGATAAGAAATCAATAAAATTCAATCCACTTTGAGGGGGAATCCTCCTTTACAATATATAAACTTTAGGAAACAATATGATATGAGATAATATGATCCTAATACTAGATCTCCTTGATACATATATAGGAGACAAAGTGTTACAATTATAATGAAAGGGTGGAAAGAAGGGTTCTAGCTGACCTACTAGAAATGAAATAATTCAATATCTAGGGAAAACTAATGGGTTGTATACATATCATGGACATTTGTCTAGGGATTAACAATGATTCTTTCCATATTGGTTTCTTGGGACCCCAATACTTGAAGTGGATCTATATGGTATAATAAGCTATTTATTTCCCTCTTCCAAGCCTCTGCAAGAAGATTTGAGTGGCATGTTGCACACTTCTTTTCTAGCATCCTTTTCCTCCATTTGAATAACTTATTTTCTCATTCCTTTTTCCTTGACAAAGGTGATTTGATATGAAATTGTACAATATTCTTATCCATTGAATGTTAGTAATTCATTCTCGACTCTTTGTTGAGCTACAATTATTAGGCCTTCATGCTTAGGCCTCTAGGGTTATTTTCAAAGTCACCGAAGGTCTCTTGAGGAAGGTTTTTGGAAGGTTAGTTTACCATGCTTGAATCCATCATGATGTTTTTTCCACAATGGAAATAGAAGGTTCTTTCTTGGTCTCATGGATAGTTTCTTGTAGCTCCTTTCAGGCCTCTTCCTTAGCTACTAAATCCTAGTATAGTTGAGAAGTCACTTCAGTGAACCGTGTTGGCAAATATTTAACAGATAGTGAATGCTTGTCATTGATGGCAAGTACAATAGTGAAGATGGCATGAGTACAGAAAGTATGAAATAGATGGGCATTATGAGAAGATGTTGCAGAGAAGATTCGAATAAGATCAGAAGAGATAGTACAGAGGATTGTTGGCAGATCATCGATGGCAAGATCAGAGTAAGCGGAACAAAGTAAGCTCGGGAGGAGAAGCAACATTTCTGATCGTTGGATTCCATTTACAATTCCCGATGAACGCCAGATCAAGTGTTGATCAGGACTGCTCGAGAGGAGAAGAAACATTTCTAATCATTGGATCCCATTTACAATTCCCGATGACTATCAGATCAAGTGTTGATCGGGACTGTTGATTCCACGCCATTTCGGAGTTTCGCGACTTGCGACTTGGAGAGGCAAGAAACATAACGATCGAAATTGTGATATGTGAAATCGTGATTTAATCATAGCCATCAGATCAAGGTGTGATATGGACCATTGATCCAACTCCATTTTAGAGTTTCGCAACTCATGACTTGGAGAGGCAAGAAATATAACCACCGAAATTGCGATATGCGAAATCATAATTTAATCGCAGCCGTCAGATCATGGTGTGATCTGGACCATTGATTCGACTCCATTTCGAAGTTTCATGAATCACGACTTGAGAGGAAAGAAATATAACCACAAGAACGCTGAAATCGTGATATACGAAATCGCGATATGATCTGAGCCATTGAATTAAGATCAGATCTGGACCATCGAATCATAGGACAAGTCGTTGACTTGGAGTCAACGGAGGATGGTGTGGAAACTTGCGAGATGCGAGATCGCGATATGATCTGAGCCATTGAATTAAGATCAGACTTGGACAGTCGAATCATAGGACAAGTCGCTGACTTGGAGTCAATGGAGCATGGTGTGGAAACTCGCGAGATGCGAGATCACGATAAGATCTGGACCATCGGATCTATGGAGATTTCAACCGTCGATCAGACTCAATGAAGTTTATAAACTTGCGAA
>JASDQU010100471.1:726078-747480 GCA_032191745.1 Picea mariana | reverse complement strand
CTTCACTAGTGACAATATATCTATGTCAACCAACAGTGGCATATGGCCTGTTGTTCCTGCGATTAAACTTAAGGCTCAAAGAATAATGCCAGGCATAAAAAATATAAATGAATGCTTTTAAAAGGTGTTTTTTCTTCCGTTAGTTATATAAGAATTAATCCTCAAATGAAACTAATGACAGAGTATGAAACTAATGATAGAGTAGGACAGGGGTTTGGATTTGTCGTCTGAGTCAATTTATAAAATCAGATAATTTGGGAGAAACTTACAAAATTGTGAAACAAAGTGAGGCATCAATGGAAGATGAATATTACCCTGTTCACAGTAGAAGAAAATAAATAATGCACCCTTGAAAGGATATGATATGTAGTGATCCAAGTAGCTCACAGGTCTTGTATTTACTTACAATGAATATAGAGCAAAAATTGTTTGCTTATCAAATGACCGGTTTAATGTGATTGCAGTAGTAGTAGTACTAAATCGCAAACACTCACTTATCAAGGAATAACATCAGAAAATATAGAGATATGAAATACAGGAGAAAAACATAACTCAAACTGCACAAAAGTTGGAATCCTTGTCTGCACTTGTATTAATACTCACAAAAGGAGAGTTTTCTCTATTACATCTGACAAGAAAAAGCCGAAAATAAGTCTTTGATTTAGATATTTATACAAAATGGTCTCAACCTGAAACAATCAGAATTCTCATGACCTAAAATGAAAAATATTACAATATGTAAACTGAAAGGTCCCATAATCATTCACTCCGTCTCTTCGCTTGCACGTAGGAATGTTTCTTCTTCATATATTCCATCTCGGAGACAAGTGACATATGATCATGAATCATGGCAATAGTAGGTGCATGTTGTCTCATTTGTTTCCAGATGTGCTAGCTTTCCCGTGTTCGACACACTGGACACATCTACTTACTAGCTGTACTACTAACCTGGAAGGTTCTATTGTGTCATTCGCCTCAGAAATATACAACTTCTTTTCTATATGAGGCAACCTATCCTGTATCTTCCTCACTTCCAATGATATAGTTTGTAATTGTAAACTCGGATCCACTATCCACTTGTTAATCTGGATAAGGTCAATTTGTTTCAATTGTCGGATGGTCATTCAGGCCTCTTCTATGCTTGTCTTGGCAATAAGTTGATTGTTTTCTATGTCAATATGCCCCTGAGCCTCGAAGATACTATCTCTTTCGACGTCCAGTAACCCCTCGTCGAGTGAAGACAATGATTCCTCACAAGCCTTACTTACTTCCCTGGCTAATCTCTTGCTTTTAGCCAGATTTGTCTCCCATGTCTTCAGAATTATGTCACCTCGGGATTGCTCAGAAAGAGACAATCAAGGGAGATTTGCCATTTCATCCCTTGCTACTATTAAAATGGCTTCCTGGAATGTAGCTCAAGCTACAATGGCTTCTCTCTCCTTAATGTAAATTTTTTTCAGAGAAATCTCTGCCATCCGATTATAGCTTTGAACAAATTCTACTTTCGTAAAAGGGTTTTGCTGGGCTAATTCCAGCTTCTCTTGCACCTCCAATGCCTGAGCTTGGAAAGAGACCACCTCCACTACTGTAAATTCAGATAAATGTACCTTGGCCTAAAGTTGTTTGATCAATTCTTCTTGTTGAGTGGGTAATTTTCTATCAACCTATCAATTCCTTTGGAATTCCTCAACACTCGCTTGCAACTACTGAATTTGATGCCTCTCATAAGCTCTGATTTGATCAAAATCCTGGTTCATCTGATTTTTTACACATTGTTCCACAATATTTAATTGGTTATGCAACTGTCTCACTAACAGATTCTTTTGTTTCAGTTGTTCTTCTAGATTCCCTACTGAACATTGATTTTCCATGGCTAAAGCCCCTAGTGAGCCTGCCATTTCCATAGCGAAGTCTGCCTCGTCTAAAGATTTTCCATCATACAACACTCTGTGTATTTTGAGAGTGGCACCCTCCCTTTGGTGTGTTTCTCTTTCGAATATATCCCTCCTCTTCTTGATGAAAAAGAAGTCGGAAGGGAGCGTTTCTTCAGTCGAAATAGGAGTAATATATTCTATAAATACGACTTCGACATTTGGGTTCCCATGACTGAATTGTAAAGGTGTAACCAACTTGATAGGATTGACTATCTCGGTGGATGGTTGTTGCCTTGTTTTGTTAGTAGTTGATTTATCTGGTGTGGATGGTGGTGTTTCTTGCCCCTTTTTTAACAAAGTTCCAATTTGAGCTTTAGCTTGATTCCTAGGTGAATTTGTTAATGCGGTATTTGCTTTCTGTGTCAAAACATCAGTTTCTCCAAACTCTTCTGAGTGTATTGTCCACTATAACTTCTTGTTTCTAAACCCTGAATCACAACTTCTTGTGTAGATGGAGGTGTCTAGGTTTCTCCCTGTAAGACTTTAGGTAAACTGTTTCTCCTGTGTCTTTGGAAATTGTAGAACTCAACTAATTTATCTGGAGTCAGAGTTTGGACTCTTCTCAACACCTCCTGGTATGACCTTACTTCACATAATATTTCATCCCAAGGGGAATATTCATGCTCATATCTCTTTAGATTGTATAGATTTAAGTTGTTTGACACAATCTTGTGGGGATCATGAATTCAATATCAACCAACTTAATCTCTTCTACGACTGCGACTTCCACTTTCGAGTGGTCCAAATCAAACAATGAAAACATACCAATTTGTAAAGGGAAGGTCGCCCATACCTTTTTCTGGGTTGCTTTGAAAGTTTTGTTGATTCCCCCTGTTACAGTTTGATAGGATATCTCTCGGCACACCAACCGATCTGGAAGAAACTTTGGTAAAGCATGTGGGGGAACTGAACACCCAAAAACCCTGATGTAGGAGAAATGCTCCTCAATGTACTAATCCGCTACTTTCCCTAGGTTGGTCATGATCTTGTCTAAAATCCTAGGAGGTGGGAAACCGTAGACAGAAATATGCATGGGCACCACCACATAGTTGCATATTTCGTAGAAGAAATCTTTTTCTTTATCCTCCCACAACTTGGAATGATAGAAATGTATGGGCTCATCGTTGGTTGGAGTCCATCTCAAACTCATAAAAGGAAATGACGTCATCAAACAAATGACATACATAATGTACGCCAACATGTAGAAAGGGGCAGGTTTCCCTTTGGCTTTTAAAGATTGATACTTAGTGATTTCCTTGGCCAAAAAATCCGATAATATCTTGGCCTAATTGAAACAAAAATATTTTGCAACTTCATGCATGATTGGTACACATGATAATAGGAAGTGAGTAGAGTTTTCTCTCCCAAAAAGCCTACATAACATCATGGAAGCATAAATCATATGGGAATCTAATGAAGCAATGGCATATATGCCATGGGTGTCTTCTCTGAACTTCTCAGGGCATGCCCACCAGTTCTTGATTAAGTCAAGGTAATTCTTTCCACCTTGCGTGCACTCTTCTTCATCGAACTCTGTTAAGAAAGTGACATTGTAACTATATTTGAAAGTCAAAGATAATTTGTACATCACCTGTATATGTTCTGGTCGAAAAGACCTAACAACAACTTTATGTGAATTGTGGATGCTCCTGGTTGAGACGTCAACATTCTTCAGGGCCCAACCTATCATGTCGTTATACGACATGAGTCTCGATCGCATGGTTATTTTATGCAACTTCGATTGAGCTATGTATTTGAGCTTCGTCGCCTGAGTTTCGGCCACCTCATAGCTCGACTCTTCTGAGCCATTAATCAGCTCGTATTGTAGGATGTCCAACACCTGCGTCCATGCTTTCATGGTATCTACATCTCTTGGCGATGTGTCCGAGAGGACATCTGTGTTCTGGCTCGTGCTTTCACCAACTGCTTTAGTCATTTTCTGTGGAGCTATGATAGTAGTAATCTTAGAACTGTGCTACCTATTACAGGGAAATGCATAAACTTCTTAGTCTATTAAAGCTTGTTGTTCTGTGAAAAATAAAATGGAATTCAAACTTCAATATATTTTTCACCTTAAGTGTATCAATTTATGAATACCTTTGTTGACAATGCATTTGTTAATGTTAATGAAAAATCTAGGCAGTAATCTACAATCTTATTCGAAATCATTGTCATCGAGCCATAATTAATGCCATTAATATTTGGGGGTTTGCAACCGAGAGCTTGGATAAATAAGATTTTAAACTTTATGAAATTCGGTTTAGCGAAAACTCAATTGTGAGATAATCTTGTTTAACCCATTAATTAATTGTGTTTATCTTTAAGCATTTTTCGGGTTTTCGGACTTCAGGATTTGATAATAGCTCAAGATAAGATTTCTAAAACTCAAAATCGTGAAGTGATTAATCATTTTCTAATTGTATTTAATATTTAATTAACACTTATTAGTGTTTACGGTATTTCGGGAGTTCGGATTTCGTGAATCTAGAGTGTGATGAATGGTGAATATCTGAACTCCAGATGCACAAATCTTATTATTGAAATTTTAATTGGGGCATAAATTTTAAGTGTTTGCGGTTTTAGTGCATCAACAAATTAACTTTATTACCTTTTCGATAGGCCATTACCCATAATGGTGTGTCAAAGCTTATTCAGGGTACACATGTATTGGACTAGGCTCGTTAGAAATCTTTTCGGACATCGGGACATTGGAGTTGCTACATGGTGAAATGCTCAAAGAACGAAACTATGAAGCCTGAAACTCGGAAGAAGTCTCTAGAGGCTTGACCTTTGTAACAATCAGGCGGCTCCAAAAACTCAGGGAAAAATGGATAGTTCAATCGACAAGGAAACTGGATTGACGATGGACCTTGTAAGCACCTTAAGGATTAAAAATTTAGAAGTGTTCCAACACAGGCTCCATCTGGGGATCGCGTCTCCCTGCGAGGCATGAAATAACAATAAACCAAGTGCCTCTATTGGGTTAATGGAGTCATCATTGGGTTTTCAGAAAACACGTTTGAAAAATCATACAGAAATAAATTAGACTTCAGCCTTGTCTAAGAAAAATTTCAAAAACTTAATCATTCATCGATMTTGATTTTTAGGCTATTAATAGTTTCTCCTTTTCTGAAAMTGRTTTTGGATTTATTTAAGATAAGAAAAACAACCTTAACCGATCTATCARACTCTAGCTGATATTTTTCTCATCAAGGAAAAGTAAAATTAACGATTTAGTTTCGGGAGTCCCTTGTTGGTTTAGGATGTAAATCTTGTAAAAAAGAGAACTAGCTACCAGAGTACATTATACACATGTATAACAACCTTGCAAACATCATAGACATCACTTCATTTCCAGCGAGCCTGTTCAGTACCCCGGTGAAGTTATCTACATTTTCCATTTAATTTCCTTTCACCACTTCAATTTGCGTTTTACCAATATGAGGGCAATCATTTAAATGAATTTCCTTTCATCATCTCTTTTGGACGAGATGGGGGCAATCAAAATTCAAATTTCCTTTCACCATCTTCCTTCTATTTTAATATTTATGAAGTGGGGGAAATCAATTTGTATGCATCATACAAGGGACGTTATATGTTTATAAATTTTCATCGAAGGTCTGTCAACTCACTTTGATTTACTCTGGACTAATCCTCTTTTGACCTTCAAAACACCTTATCCTATAGGGACGTTTTCATGGAAAATTTTTATTTTCCAGGGATTTTCCTTGAGCAGAACTGATTAGTTTAAATCTAATAGAAGGGCTAAAGTAGTCAGGATTAGCCTAGACATACTTTACTTCATTTAAAATCAGAGGAATCATAAATATTTTTGCCTACTCTCGTTTTGAAGGTTTGGTTTTTTAGGCTTCCTTAGTCAAGGAAAAATATGTCTTACTGTGAAGATTTGAGATCTGGCAGTGAAGATCAGGATAGAATAAAAAAATTTGAACGTGTTAGAAGGAAACAGAATGAGGATTCAGAGGTTTTGAAAAAGGGGTCTCATGTTCACTCTAGCCTACTTCTTGATTAGTGAGCTTCTTTTATTCTTATTTTCTCTTCCTTTTACCTTCGTATTATTGTCATTCGATTCATAATCTTGGATTTTTCTAATCTTTTATCATGTGATCATTTTTACATGAGTACAACCTTATTTAGGTTTTATAAGATTTCTTTTAGCATTCTTGTTTGAACAACAATAGGCATAAAATTTCATACCTTGGATTTCATTGATATTTTCAGCCAAAACCATTATTAATTTATCATGTGTTTTGCGAGAAACCCAACCATTTTGAAAAGTGAGTGTTGGTTTCTGATACATCCCTATTTCTCGACTACTGATAAGTGTTCTGCCTAAAAATAAACATGGGAAATGTTAGAACATTTGCAGAAAACGAAACGATATGTGTTACGTGTTTTTATATTTCTAGTCTTATTTATAATAAAAATAAAAATATACCAAAGAAATGAAAAAACTGTAAATCAAAACATGAAAATAAAATTGGTATGTACAAAAGAGATTTGGAATCTGATTATCGCATGAAGTGTTTCAGGTAACGCCCGTTGATAGGGGCATTAAAGACTTTCCCGTCAAGGTTTTCTAATAAGAATGAATTCTTTCCCTCGAAAGCTATGATCTTGAAAGGTCCAAACCAGATGTGATCAAACTTGTTGTGCTTTCCTGCGTCTTCTTTTTTAGCATCCCACTTCAAAACTAGGTCACCAGGAAGAAATTCCCTATCTTTAGATTTTTTATCAAACATGGCTTTCATATTACCTTGATATCTTTGATGTTTCTCATCCACCTCTGCCCTATTTTATTGGACTTCAACTAACTGTTTTATTCTTTTGGTAACATCATTTGGCTCTTCCTTTGCGTCTTTCTAAAGCTTCATCACAGGAAGAGAAATATTTATGGGGAGGACCATGCCAGTACGATACACCATTTGGAAAGGAGACATTCCGATCGATTTCTTAGTGCCGATTCGATTTGCCCACAAAGCGTATTTCAAATGAACATGCCAGACTTTCTTGTTTTCAGTCAGCACCTTTTTTATCATGGTGATTAGGCTCATATTTGATGACTCAACTAATCTGTCTCCCTAAGGATAGTAGGTTGTGGAATTTCGTAGTACAATGTTTTACTTTTCATCGCCATGGATTTGAAGGCTTGGGCATTATCCGTAACTATCTTCTAGGGACAACCAAATCTTGATAAAATGTTTTCTTCTAAGAAATTGATCACCGTTGAATTTGTATCATTTCATGTCGGAATGGCCTCTACCCATTTGGTGAAATAGTCTATGGTGGTTAAAATCCATTTATGATGTGCACTATATTGTGGATGGATTTCTCCAATAAATCCATACCCCATTGTTGAAATGCAAATTCTGTTTTTATTGGAATCAAGGGTAGTGTGATAATATTTTGCTTGCCTGAGAACAGTTGACAAGAGTTACAGGCTCTGACTTTAGTGTTCACGTCCGTAAATAATTTTTGCCAATAATATCTATCTCTCAGGATTTTATAGGCCATTACCCTCTAGGAGTGGTGTCCTCCACACACCCCTTCATGAAACTCATTAATAACATTCTCTGTTTTAGATTCTATCAGAAATCTTAGTAAAAAGCCTAGGGGATCCTTCCAATACAGTTGTTTGTTGATGATGCAATATTTTACCACGTGCAACTTCAATGTTCTCTCCTTAGAAGGATTCATATCATTTGGGCACTAAAGAGTCAGGAGGTATGAAACTATGTCACCACACCAAGCAGAGGAGGAAATTTTTTCTTGAATCTAAGTTGCAGGTGTCTGATCATCAAATTCTTCTATATTTGGAAGGTCTTTGTAAGATTGCCGATGATTTATCCCGAGTGATATGAAATTTGATTCGGCTAATAGCTTAGCCAGACCTTGACCTTTGACAATTTTATTCGGTTTTACCTCAAGGTCGAATTCCTGGATCTTGGCTAGCCATCATCCCCTCCTTCCATCACTATCTGGTTGAACCAATATATCTTTAACACAGTTGGTTGGTATGTAGGCAATTATTTTGGAATTCAACGTGTAAGTCCTGAAAGATTTGAGGGCCTTCACCATAGTGTATGCCTGTTTTTCCAGTATGTCATATTTCAACTTGGCGTCTCTGAGGCTTTTACTAAAAAATGATATCATTTGCTTGAAACCTTCATTGTTTTTCTATAAGAGCACGGCTACAATAGTATGTTTGGATGTGAATAAAAAAATCAAGAAATCTTTCATGTAGTATGGGTTGGCCAGCACCGGTACTTCCCCTATTACTTTATTCATGCGTTTGAAGGATGCTTTATATTTGGTTGTCCATTTGACCTCGCTATAATTTTTTAGCATATCTGTAATTAGTTTAACAATTTCAGCAAAATTTGGAATGAATCTTCTTAAAAAAAAAAATTCCTAAAAAAGACTCGATTTCCTTTCTGTTTCTAGGAATATTTATTATATCTATAGCTTCAACCCTTTTCAGATCGATTTTGATTCCTTATTGAGATACTACGTGGCCTAAGAGTTTACCTTCTTGCATAGCAAAATGGGATTTCTTAGGGTTGTGTGACAAACCAAAATTTTGGCATTTCTCGAACGTCTATTTCAGGTGTACCAAGTGCTCTGCATCTGAGTTAGAAAAAATAGTTAAGTCATCGAGATAAATGATGAAAAACTTATCTCTCTCACCAACAAATACTATGTCCATTACCCATTTAAAGGTGGCCCATGTGTTCATCAGAATGAATGACATTTTATCATACATTAAAGTACCCCATGGAGTGGTAAACACAGTTTTTCTTTGTCATCTTCGTGGGCTGCAATTTGATTGTAACCTGAAAAGCAAACAATCATAGACATTATGTTAGCCCTGACCACTTTTTCCATAATGTGATCCATTTTAGGGAGTGAATAATTGTCTTTAAGGGATGATCTGTTTAGGTTCCTGAAATCCATGCAGAGTCTGATTTCACCGTTCTTCTTCCTGATTGGAACTAAGTTAGATACCCACTCGAAATATCTGAGTGGAACAATAATATTTGCATCAAGGATATTTTTTACCTCCCTTTCTATTATAGGTAGGAGTATAGGGTTTATCTGTCTGAGTTTCTGTCTAAAAGGTTTTATGCCTTGCTTTAAATGGATTTTATGTTCGATGATAGTGGTATCATAAGTTTTCAGTTTGTCATAAGACTAGATGAACACATCTTTGTACTGTTTGATCATCTCGACATATTTACTTTTCATCTCAGGTGGAAGGTATTTAGATATTTTAACCAGTTTAGGGGTTTCCTTAGTGCCTATATTACAATCTTCGATCTCTTCGGGTTGAGGTTGCAAGGTAGACTTTAGGGGTATCCCATCCTAATCAAATAATGTTTCTAAATGGATCATACCTTTAGGATCTGATTTTTTTTCAGCACCAACATGCAGTGGTTAGTGATCTTATCATGGAACTTCTGAGGATGTTCACCTTCCTGCATGATCCAAGTAGGGTCATTCTGATTTTTCTGGTCGATGTGTGTTTCAAAAAATTCATCCACCATTTCGAGAAATTTCTTAATATTCTCATCATCTTCAAATACCTGCCAGTGTTGAACATTATTTGGTATTGAAGGTCCGTGCCTCATTTCTGTGTGATATTTTATCTTCAGGATGGTCGGTGGCATAACATTATCCGTTGCTTTCACTAGAGAATCAACTTGTTGATTTTCTACTCTGGGAATGTGATGAATATTAAATGAGGAGAAATTTTTTTCTATCAAATCCCAGGCCCAATTTCTGTACAACCTCAGCCTTAGATGTTTGGCTTGATATTGTTGCCTTATTTGTCTAACAAATAGTTCTGCATCACCATAGACTATCATATTTTCAATTTTCAGCTTCTAGGAAACCTCTAATCCTAAAACCAGAGCTTGATACTCCCATACGTTATTTGTATAATAAATGTCCCACTGTTATCTGTATGAGAAAGGAATAATGAATTCATCTCCGGGTGCCACAAACAACACTCCAGCTCCTACTCCTTCCTAAGATGAAGCACCATCAAAAAACATTTTCCAAACTCCAGTGTTATTTACTTTTTTTGTTTTTTTTTTCTATTCTTTTGTTTTCTTCTTTTGTACATTCATCAAAATTATCATCAATTGATAATATATAGTTTCCTAGATATGGATCGACGACATATACCAGGTAATTATTTGGGTTCTATGGGTCACTTACAGTATACGCCAACCTTGTCTCTTTGTATAGACGAGTGAAGTGTCCATCGAAAATTGGGATCGTGGCATATGTCATGTTCAGTTGAAGTGATCCTCTGAGTTTGGCACCCTAAGACCTGGATAACAACATGCCATACTTCACAGGAACATCAACAATGACTACATCAATGAGAATACTCTTTACAGGGATCTGTGCAAGATTAACCACCAAATATTTAATCATATCGAGGCACTTAACTTTCCTCGAATCAAAAGAATATAGATCTCGGTATGGTCTAGTAACCTTGAGACCCTGTTTTTCCATAATGACTTTGGGCATTAAGTTGTAAGAGGCTCTAGAATTCAACATACAGTTATGGAGTAGGTGATCATGCACAATCAACGTAATATAAAAAGGAGCGACAAAATCTTTAGCATTTTTGATATGCGGACCAAACATTATAGTAGGTCTATTATTTTCTAAATTAATGACTTCTGCATGACTTTCAGCATCCGAGAAATTTATCATCTTGGCAATTTTCTTTCTCTACATCGAATTTTTCGCTAGTTCAACCAAAGGTACAAGAATTTTGATTTTATTAATTTTTTTTTCTAGATTGAAACTTCCAATTGTCTTTTTGGCGTCTCTGGTTGGAATCTTTGTTTCTCTTTCTTATGGCCTATTAGTCTGCATTTCTTTTGTTTCGGCTGTATTTGTTTTGGAAGCTTGTGTTTCAACTATTTTTGCTTTGGCAGTGTGCATTTTAGTGGATGGTTGGACTGCCTCATTCGTATTAGCTCTCGACAAGATATTCTTCGGTGGAGCGGTTGTATAATTTTTATCTCTAGGCCTTAGATTATATTTCTGTTGAAGCTCGACCATTATAGAGTCGGCGATTCCTTGATAGTCAGACTCTCCCAGATTGTTTATACTTTCCTCATTTCCAAACAATAGTTCTTTATCTAAATACCTTTTGTAATCCTCTCTGGTTAGGTGAGGTTCTTGGTTGTTATCACTGAGATTGTTTATATCTTCTTCTAACCCCTCATAATATTGCATATCATCATTTTGCATGAAGTTTTCTATTTTAAAAGGGGCTTTGTTTTTTGGTCCTCATTTTTTACTTGTCTATGTTGGAATATTATGATAGAGTTTGTTAAACCTCTAGGTGAATTCTAGGACTGACTCGGAATTGTTTTTCCTTAGAGCCCCAAACTCCATAAGATAATACAATTGATCTTTCTTTTCCCCCCACTGCCTTAAGAAGGCATTTTCTAGCGCGTTGTAAGACCCTACAAAACCTACCGGGAGCCCTCGGAACTAGATTCTTACTTTTCCTTCAAAAAATTTCACTTAAATTCTCGAGTAAACATCCTCATGCTCAATGCTGAGGATATCAATGAATTGGTCAAAAAAATTTATGTGTTCTGTGGCAGTTAATTCTCCTTCTCTCTTGAATTTCGATAAGTTCTTCATACAATTTTCTGGTAAATCATGAATGAAAGGTGAAGGACTAAAGGGCCGTATCTGGTCACCACTTTGAAAAAAATCCTAGGGGATGGAGGTGGTCCTTGACCACCTCCACCTCCAACTTCACCTCCAGCACCACCTCTGGCGCCGCCTCCTACAACAACAACCATTTGAAGTCGAGGGGATGAACTTCAGGAGTTACAAAAAGGGTTTTTGTAAACATCTAGGGACTGAAGTAGTGACTTCTCAACTTCCTCAGGATGTAGTGAAGGAAAAACTGGAAAATGATCGTTATAAGGCATAAAGTCTAGAAGAGGAGGGAATGAGAAACATGGACTAGATTCTTTGGACTTACAAGATGTATAGATAGGCGAACCAGTAGGAGATGAATCTGGGTACAAATTGCACTCCTAGGGATTCTGGGGAACAAAAAACTTGGTTTTGGGTGAGGACGGGGTTGACAGAAAACTAACTATAGAAGGTATAGTAGAGGATCTTTTATTCAGACTTTTTTGAGTATCGGACGGGTCAATCTCAATCTTTATTGCGGTTTCCCTGGTTGAGACCTCCACAAAAGGTGTTTGTTTAAAATTTTATTCAAGAGTTAATACTTCGACTGGAACCTTAGTATTAACTTGAGTTATTTTGGGTTGGTACTTCTTACCTGAAGATGAAGCAGTAGACTTGAAGTATCCCTTGGGTTTCAACAATTTTTTCGGATCAGATACAAGTGTGCTTTGTTGATCGTCTGGGTTCTTCCTGGTATTCTTTCAACCGAATGCCAGTTTATCTGTAGTGGAGTTTCCAAGTGAAAGATAAAAATAGCCTTAATACAATATTCGATCTTTGTTCACTATCAAAGACAAAATGTTACCTTGTCATTTCCCCAAGGAAAAATAACTTCATTTCTCTGTCCCCAACAATGGCACCAAAAATATGTTGTTCCTGAGATTAAACTTAAGGCTCAAAGAATAATCTCAGGCATCATAAATATAAAGGAATTCTCTTAAAAGGTGTTTTTTCTTTCGTTATTTATATAAGAATTAATCATCAAATGAAACTAATGACAGAGTAGGACATAGGTCATGATTTGTCGTCTGAGTAGATTTATAAAATCAGATGATGTGGGAGAAACTTACAAAACTGTGAAACAAAGTGAGGCATCAATGGAAGATCAATCTTACCTGTTCATAGTATAAGAAAATAAAGAATGCACCCTTGAAAGTATATGAGATGCAATGATCCAAGTAGCTCACAGGTCTTGTATTTACTTATAGTGAATACAAAGGAAAAATTGTTTGTTTATCAAATGACTGGTTTAATGTGATTGCAGTAGAAATAATACTAAATTACAAACACTCACTTAGCAAGGAATAACATAAGGAAATCTAGAGATATGAAATACAAGAGAAAAACATAACTCAAACTACACAAAAGTTGGAATCCCTCTTTTCACTTGTATTAATACTCACAAAATGAGAGTTTTCTCTATTACATCTGGCAAGAAGCAGATGGAAATAAGTATTTGATTTGGATATTTATACAAAATAGTCTCAACCTGAAACTGTTGGACTTATCATGACCTAAAATGATAAATATTACAATATGTAAACTGAAAGGTCTCATAATCATTCACTCTGTCTCTTTTCCTGCAAGTAGGGACGTTTCTTCTTCATATCTTCCAGCTCAGAGACAATCGGCATTTGATCATGAATCATGGAAATAGTAGGTGCAGGTTGTCTCATTTGTTTCCAGATGCGCTAGCTTTCCCATGTTTGACACATTGGACACATCTACTTACTAGCTGCACTACTAACCTGGAAGGTTCTGTCGTGTCATTCACCTCAGAAATATACAACTTCTTTTCTATATAAGGCAACCTATCCTGTATCTTCCTCGCTTCTAATGATATAGCCTGTAATTGTAAACTAGGATCCACTATACACTTGTTAATCTAGATAAGATCGATTTGTTTCAATTGTTGGATGGTCGTCCGAGCCTCTTCTATGCCTGTCTTGACAGTAAGTTGATTTTTTTCTATGTCAATCTTCCCCAGAGCCTCGAAGATACTATATCTTTTGACGTCCAGTAACCCCTCGTCGAGTGAAGACAACGCTTCCTCACAAGCCTTACTTACTTCCCTATCTAATCTCTTGCTTTCAGCTAGATTTGTCTCCCATGTCTTCAGGATTATGTCACCTCGGGTTTGCTCCAAAAGAGACAATCGAGGGATCTTTTCCATTTCATCCCTTGCTTCAATTAAAATGGCTTCCTGGAACGTAGCTAGAGCTGTAGTGTCTTTTATCTCCTTAATGTAAATTTTTTTTAGAGAAAGGTCTACCATCCGATAACAACTTTGAACAACTTCTACTTTCCTAAAAGGGTTTTTTTGGGCTAATTCCATCTTCTATTGCACCTCCAATGCCTGAGATTGGAAAGAAACCACCTCCACTGCTGTAACTTCAACTAAATGTACCTTGGCTTGAAGTTGTTTGATCAATTCTTATTTTTGAGTGGCTAATTCTCTATCAACCTGTGAATTCCTTTGGAACTCCTCATCGCTCGCTTGCTGCTACTAAATTTGATGCCTCTCGTAATATCTGATTGGACTGAAATCCTAGTTCATATTATTTTTTACACTCTGTTCCACAGTCTTTATTTGGTTCTGCAACTGTCTCACTAACATATTCTTTTTGTTTCATTTGTTCCGCTAGATTCCCTACTGAACATTGATTTGTTGTGACAAAATCCCCCAGTGAGCCTACCATTTACATAGCAAATTCTTACTCATATAAATATTGTCCATCATACAACACTCTGTGTATTTTGACAGTGGCACCCTCCCTTTGGTGTGTTTCTCTTTTGACTATAGCCCTCCTCTTATTGCTGAAAAAGAAGTCAGAAGGGGGAATTTCTTCACCTGAAATAGGAGTAAGATCTTCTATAAATACGACTTCAACATTTGGGTTCCCATGAATGAACTGTAAAGGTGTAACTGACTTGATAGGACTACCTATCTTGGTGGATGGTTGTTTCCCTACTGTGTTAGTAGCTGATTTATCTGGTGTGGACAATGGTGTTTTCTGTCCCTCTTTTAACAAAGCTCCAATTTGAGCTTTAGTTTGATTCCCAGGTGAATTTGGTAATGTGGTATTTGCTTTCTATGTCAAAACATTAGTTTTCTCCAAACTCTTCTGAGTGTCTTTTCCACTAGAACTTCCTGTTTCTAAACCATGAATCATAACTTCTTGTGTATATGGAGGTGTCTGGGTTTCTCCTTGTAAAACTTTAGGTAAACTATTTCTCCTATGTCTTTGGAAATTGTAGAACTCAGCTAATTTATTTGTAGTTAGATTTTGGACTCTACTCAACACCTCCTGGTATGACCTTACTCCCAGGAATATTTCATCCTAAGGGAAATCTTCATGCTCTTATCTCTTTATATTGTATAGAGCTAAGTGGTTTGATAAGATCTTGTGGGGATCATGCTTCTTGAATTAAATATCAACCAACTTAATCTCTTCTAGGGATATGGCCTCCATTTTCGAGTGGCTGAAATCAAACAATGAAAACATACCAATTTGTAAAGCGAAGGTCGGCCATACATTTTTCTACGCTAATTTTAAATCTTTGTTGATTCCCCCTGTTATAGTTTAATAGGCTATCTCTCGGCACACCATCCGATCTGGCAGAAAATTTGGTAAAGCATGTGGGGGAACTGAACACCCAAAAACCCTGATGTAGGAGAAATGCTCCTCAATGTACCAGTCTGCTACTTTCCCTAGGTTGATCACGATCTTGTCTTAAATCCTAGGAGGTCGGAAAATGTAGAGAGAAATATGCATGGGCACCACCACATAGTTGCATATTTCGTAGAAGAAATCTTTTTCTTTATCCTCCCACAACTTGGAATGATAGAAATGTATGGGCTCATCGTTGGTCAGATTCCAGCTCCAGCTCATCAATGAAAACAACATCATAAAACAAATGGAATCCATAATGTACGCTGACATGTAGAAAGGGGTAGGTTTCCCTTTGGATTTTAAATATTGATTCTCAATGATTTACTAGGCCAAATTGTCTGATACTATATTGGCCCAATTGAAAGAAAAACATTCTGCAACTTCATGCATGATTGGTACCCATGATAATAGGAAGTGAGCAGAGTTTTCTCTCCCAAAAAGTCTACATAGAATCATGGACACATGCATCATATGGGCGTCTAATGAGGTAGTGGCATATATGCCATGGGTGTTTGCTCTGAACTTCTCAGGGCGTGCCCATTAGTTCTTGATTAATTCAGGGTAATTCTTTCCACCTTGCGTGCACTCTTCTTCATCAAAATCTGTTAATAAAGTGGCATTGTAACTTTATTTGAAAGTTGGAGATAATTTGTACATCACTTGTATATGTCCTGGTCGAAAAGACCCAACAACAATTTTTTGTGAATTGTGGATGCTCCTAGTTGAGTTGTCAATGTTCTCCAGGGCCTAGCCTGTCATGTCATTATACGACATGAGTCTTGGTCACATGGATATTTTATGAAACTCTGATTGAGCTATGTATTTGAGCTTCATAGCTTGAGTTTCGATCACCTCATAGCTCAACTCTTCTAGGCAGTTAATTAGCTCGTATTGTAGGATGTCAAACACTTTCATCTAGGTTTTCATGGTATCTACAACTCTTGGTGATGTGTCCGAGAGGATATCTATGTTCTGGCTCATGCTTTCACCAACCGCTTTAGTCATTTTCCATGGAGCCATGATAGTAGTAAGATTAGAACTGTTCTACCTGTTACAGGGAAACACATAAACTTCTTAGTCTGTTAAAGCTTGTTGTTCTGTGAAAACACAAATGGAATTCAAACTTCAATATATTTTTCACCTTAAGTGTATCAATTTAAGAATACCTTTACTGACAATGTATTTGTTAACTTTAATGAAAAATCTAGGTGGTGATTTGCTATCTTATTTAAAATCATTGCCATTGAGCCGTAATTAATGCCATTAATATTTGGGGGTTCGCAACTTAGAGCTTGGATAAATAATATTTGAAACTTTCCGAAATTCATTTTAGTGAAAACTCAATCACGAGATAATCTTGTTTAACCCATTAATTATTCATGTTTATCTTTAAGTGTTTTTTGGGTTTTCAGACTTCGGGATTTCATAGTAGATCAAGATAATATTTCTGAAACTCAAAATCGTGAAGTGATTAATCATTTGCTAATTTTATTTAATATTTAATTAACCTTGCTTAGTGGTTACAATATTTCGGGAGTTTGGATTTCGTGAATCTAGAGTGTGATGAATGGTGAATATCCGAACTCCAGATGCAAAAAGCTTACTATTTAACTTTTAATTGGGGCATAGATTTTAGGTATTTGTGGTTTTTGTGCGTCAGCAAATTAAATTTATTACCTTTTCGACAGGCCATTACCCATAATGCTGTGTTAAATCTTATTCAGGGTACACGTGTACTAGGACTAGGGTCATTAGAACTCTTTTCAGACATCAGGACATTGGAGTTGCTACATGGTGAAACAATCGAAGAAAGAAACTCTGAAGCAGTATCTAGAGGGTTGACCTTTTTAACAATCAGACAGCTCCAAAAACTCGGGGAAAAAGGGATCGTTCAGTTGACAAGGAAACTGGATCGACGGTGGACCTCGTATGCACCTTAAGGCTTAAAAATTTAGAAGTTTTCCAACATGTACTACGAAATCAAGCCCTTCAAGGATGATGAAATATGTGATGTTTCCCCATTAAAGTTTGTGATGTTCTTTTAGGCCATCCATATATGTGGAAGATGCATGCTATTATGAGTATCAACCTCGTAGTGTCATCATTACTATGGGGGGTCATCTCTAAAGTGCACTATAGGTAGTTTTAAATACTGCCATGGAGAAAATGTGCCACAAAGTAATCTCTCATACCACTAAGTTTATCCTCTTCATGATCTGGTTAGAAGGTGAACAAAAGGACATTATGACCACTATAGCCTCATCCCAAGACATTTCTCTACAAAAGAAGAAAGTCGAAAAGGTTTCAAAAGAGCACAAACATATTCTTACTTCACTTATGGGGGTGCCTTTGCACTGCTTAGTTAAACAAAGCTATAACAGATCCCTTCATAGCTTTAATGGACACAACCCTTTTCAGGTGTGATTGGGGTTCCAACCATTATCCCCCATTAATATAACTCCTAATGTTGCATATTCACCAACATATTCCTTCCACACTCAGTAATATCATGCAACTATATTGGTTGAATGGATCCAACCCATCCAACAACATGTTCATGACATTCTTCAACAAGTTAAGCAAGACAACTTCTTTAGCAAGGAAAACAAATCACCAAGGTTCATATTCAACAAAAGATTCCCCATATCCCATGGGATCTTGACACAATGGAGACCATTAATCCTAATGGGGGAGGAATGATATAGGTGGATATCGGTGTCCACCCACATATTTCACTAGCTCAAAACACAATAGTCCACCTTGGAATTTTTTCTACAAGTTTTCAGGTCATTGAATTATGAGACCCTTTTGAGGGCCTAAAATATGTTTTCTATATACTAGGGTATTCTGAATGTGTATTCCTATACTATACCTTTCCGACTATTGGTAGGGATTGCAGTTTGCACAGGGAAGTTTACATAGTAGGGCAGTTTGCACAGTTTGCACAGGGCAGTTTGCATAGTGCTTGGTTTTGTCATTAATGTCAAAATTTAAAATTCCAAAGGGGGAGTTTGTTGGTCAGTTTTCACAAGCACGGTGGTTCCTAATTTGGAGATCAGCATGTCTCTCGACATACCGAAATGCAAAACTGTTGGCATATTTATTACAGGCAGATAGAATTCAGAGTATTTGTTTTTCATTGATGGCAAGCTCAACCCAACGATAAATAACAAGAGAAAGTGGCAAGACCAGCAGCGCAACGATGATCACATGTAAAGATCAGATGCGTAAACTCCAAGAGTCAAGGAAGAAACTCACGGTAGAAAATCGCAAAATGCGAAAGCACGACTTAATCTCCATTTTGGAGTTTTAGATACCTAGAGTTGGAGGTGTCAAGGACACTCACAACAAGAATGATGAAATCGGGAAATGCAAAACCATGACTTAATCTCCATTTCGGAGTTTTGGATACTGGGAGTTGGAGGTGTCGAGGACACTCATGACAAGAATGATGAAATTGAGGAATGCGAAAGATCAGAGCATGTCAAAGACTCCATTTCAGAGTTTCACAGACAGGGAAATCAAAGATCAAAGGAACTTTAACCTTTGAAGTAGTGAACCTTGAAATCCTGAAACAGACACATAAAAAAAACCATGTCAGCAAACCACATCAGCTAAAGACACATGGCACAATCAGGCAATGACAAGTGTCAAGCTGATTCAACATTTTAGGCACATGTAAGTCACGAATCAGAGTGACACGTGGCATCTATTCAACATGTATCAATCCATGTGTGACATCAATAGGTTTACATCACATCCAAAATTTCTATTTCGAGGCTTTACATAGCAAGCAGAAACTCCACCATCACGAAGTCTCGAACTCCGAAATGCCGAAAGGGACTATTGTGAGTCTTGAAAACCTGAAAGGAAAAACTCCAAAATCCCATCAAACGTCCATCTTAGTGGGTTATGTGAACCTTCCGATCACTTCTGAGATTTTGTGATCATGAATTTTATAATGTTGGAGTCACGATGACTCGAAGGGAAAAACAGTGAAATCTTGTCAGTCGTTCGATTAAGAAAAGAAGGGATCAGATTATGAAGTTTTGTGGACCATTGATCTGGCTCCATTTCGGGGATTTCAACTTGGAGTGTCAAGACTCCTCTCCACAGGAATGTTGAAATGTCAAAATACCAAAATGTGAAATGGCAAAATCAACGCGAGACCCTGTGCTTGTAATCCAACGGTGTTGGATACTTGGAAGTTTGATTGAAGGGATATTGTTGCTCTTCACAATTAATTGTTCAGTTATGATTTAGTTAACATAACCAAATCATGGTTCTTGGACGGTTGGCATTTCAGTTGTTGAAGTGTTTTTCTAGGGATTTGAGGGGTAACTAAAGGGGTTGTAGAAGATAAAAAAAAAAAACACGCAGTGACTATGTGGTGGTGGTGTGTATGGAATTAATGGTACAGTCGTAGCTCTAAGGTAAAATTCATTTCTGTAAATGAATATAAAACTGAAATAAAATCATACAGGGACAGTGAGAAGAAATGATGAAGATATAGTAGAGATCAAGGGGAGAAGAATGTATTTTGATATGATTATATAAACAAAGAGGACTTGAATGATGAATCCTTTGCCAGAGAAGATAAAGAGTTGGTTTTCAGGTTCTTAGTGACAGAGAAGGATTCCAGGGTGGTAGGGAGGAGCAAGGGGAGACTGTAAAAGTCTCCTGTACAAGTTGGTGCTTGTACATATGGGAGTTGTAGCTTCCATTCAGTAGGTGCTGAAGAAATAGAGGTAGCAGCCTCATCTGGGTTGTAGCTCAGATAAAATAAGAATGTAAAGAGGAGTTGGAGCTTGCCTTTCATTCATAATAAGAAGAGGTTTTTCCCTTTTGGGTTTCCTNTTCTTGAGGCCTTGACCAATAATGATCACTGAAAGGTAGTTATTTAGTTATTGTAACTAAATCTTTGAAGCCTGAGGGTTCGATTGTGCGTGCTGATGATATAGGAAGATATATAAAGTGAATGTTACAAGAAAAGAAAAGAGAGGATTATGGGAGATATATGGCTCTGTAAAATTTGAGGGAAAGAAAAGACAGAGGAGGGAAGACACATACACAGATTGATAAATCTAAGTGGTCTGGTCAAGAATGAATTATGCAGAGAGGATTTGAATGCTTGATCTTTGACAGAGAATATAAAGAGTTGGATTGCAGGTTCTTAGTGTCAGAGAATGATTTCAGGGTGGTAGGGAGGAGCAATGGGAGACTGTAAAAGTCTCCTGTACAAGTTAGTGCTTTTACATCTGGGAGTTGTAGCTTCCATTCAGTAGGTGCTGAAGAAACAGAGGTAGCAGCCTCATCTGGGTTGTAGCTTATATAAAATAAGAATGTAAAGAGGAGTTGGAGCTTTCCTTTCTTTCATAAGAAGAAGAGGTTTTTCCCTTTTGGGTTTCCTCATGAAAAATCAGTGTGTCACTGTTTCATTTATGTGATTGTATATTTATTGGTTAAATGTATTACTGCAAGTTAAATGTTAAAGGCATGATTTATTAATTAAGAAGTAATCTTCTTATAAAATGAAAGAAATTTTATACAACTGATTCACCCCCCCCCTCTCAGTTGACTTATCATGTTCAACAACTGGTATCAGAGCAGGTTACTTCAAGATATCAGTTTAACCACTGGAAGTTTTTGATCATTCATAATGGATAAGAAGTCAGAATTTACAAAACATGGATTGCCTTTATTTGATGGTCATAATTATGCTTTTTGGAGTACCAGGATGAAGTTGTTTTTACAAACTCAAGGAGTAGATATTTGGCAGGCTGTACTAAATGAATATAAAGTCCCAGCAACCATTCCAATATATGCTACAGGTAAGAGACTCTATGAGAGTAATTCCAAAGCTATGTATGCAATACTAGGAGGTCTAGCAGGGTCAGAATTTGTTAAAGTTATGCATTGTGCATCAGCAAAAGAAATATGGGACAAATTGAAAAATGTATATGAAGGAGACACTAAGGTAAAGAGTGCTAAGCTACAATCATATAGAAGTCAATTTGAAAGCCTGAAAATGGAAG
>JASDQU010100471.1:686045-696632 GCA_032191745.1 Picea mariana | reverse complement strand
TATATGATCAATCATCTTGAAATTAACGATTTTGAATGTGCAGGCTGCAGTACTGAAGAAATACTCTGCTCAACTATCCCTTGCCACGTTAATATGTTTTCTGGGAACATTACAGGCAACAGTTCTCAGCTTAGCTGTCGTACGTGATCCTTCCCAGTGGGCTTTAGGATGGGACATCAACCTTCTCACTGCAGTCTACTCTGTAAGTTTGCCTCTTTTCTTTCAAGGAACGAAATAGGTTAAATGTTTTTCTTCAGGTAAATTACAGAGTACAGCAATTGCTATTTTTGGGTGCAGGGAGTGGTGGCGTCGGCTATTGCATATTACGTACAAGGGCTGTGCATGCGTGTAAAAGGACCTGTATTTGCGACAGCATTCAGTCCGTTGACGATGATAATCGTGGCAATTATGGGGTCTATCATTCTCTCTGAGAACATCTTTTTGGGCAGGTTCGTTTCTGAATTCTTTTTCAACCCATCGAATCGAATTCAAGGTTAATAGTGTGAGCAAATAGAACGGTTCAAGGCGCTAACAGGACTTATTAACTGCATACAGTGTGTTGGGAGCAGTTCTCATCGCAATAGGGCTATACGCTGTCCTGTGGGGAAAGGTGAAGGATAGCAAGATCTCAATGGACAAAAATTCCATGAAAGTGCTTTCAAATTCTCAAGTAATGCTCCCAGAAAATCAAAATAAGGCGGACGATATAGAAGCTGCCTCCAACAAGCTAATGTGTAAGGGACCTCAAGCTCATCAATTCAATACTGGAGATACGGCTATTTCTATCACTGAAAACAATAATCCAAAAATGTAAGCATCGTGGGCAAAAAGTTTTTACAACATCGCTTATAGTTTGGGTTGTTCGAAATGGGCAACCAGAGAGACGTGCAGATCCGTTGCTCCTCCTCACCATCGAATTCCAACAAACAAGTTTTCAAATGTTAAATAGGATGGACGTTTTCTTGATCCATTCCTGGAATTGTAGGTGCCGCATTTTATTAGTCTGTTTGCTTCTAGGTTATATCTCTCAGAGTGGCGATTCGATATTACCGTTTTCATCGTTGCCTGAGATGAGAAGAGAGAGGTGTCTATGACGGCTGTGATGTAATTTATGGGCGGCCTGTCCGGAAATCCATTGTCGTCCTGGAATGAAGCGTTAAACTTTCTGGTTTAGCATATGGAAATCTAATTAAATAAGGATTCGGTATACCTATCATTTTTAGTCACTCTATCTTTCAATAATAAAACAGGCATAGTCTACCCATGTGTAATACAAATATAAAAATTAATGGTTACAATCTGTGATCCAACTTGTCGAACTCGCCCATGGGGTCAAATCTGTAATAGTTTCCAACAGTCAAGCATTCTACATGGCTAAGAAGTGTACAACAAATAAATAGATAAGATGGGTGTGGCTAATGAGATGCTCTCAAGTTCTAAGTCGCCCTACTACACGTAAACGAGTTTGTTAGAGGTCATATTAAATAAAATATTGATTTTTTTTGTTAAAATTATAAATTGTTTCACAATTATCAAGAGGTCATATTAAATAAAATATTGGTTTTTTTTTTTTTTCAAAATGATAAATTGTTTCACACTTATCGAATTGTCACGTCATTTTAAATAGAATATGGATATTTTTTCCAAAATCATAAATTGTTTCACATTTATCAAATTATGGTATTTTTTCAAAACGATAAATTATTTGAGGATTATTAAATTATGATGATCATAAAGGGTGACCAAAATCAAATTTGGTTTATTGAACATTATTTTAGAATTGTATTTGTGCACTTGAAAAAGTTTTAAGAAAAACTTTTTTCAAAAATGCTTTTCTAAAAACTTTTTTCAAAAGAATAGTATAGTTTTGACTAGTTAAAAAATTAGGGAACTTCTTATCATAATATATATTTTGAAATTGAATCACAAGTTTTTTTTATTGGATTACAATTTTTTTTTGAATTTAGATATAATAATATTTTTAATATTGTCATTATGCAAAATAACTTATTTTTTATGTTCTAATAATTTAACTAAAAATTTATATAGTTTTTTTTATATGTATATAAAAAAAATAAAAAAATCCATATACAAAAGATTTGAGTAAAGATAAATTTTCATTAATATATTTGAAAATATAATTAAAAAATACCACAAAATAAAATATAAAAATAAATAAATAAATCAATACTAAATATATATTTACAAAATAATTTAATTATTAAAATATCTTCATTTTCATTTTAATTTTATCATAACATTAATTTTTTCTTAACATAATTTTTATATCTAATAAATTTACAAAAAATAGATCTAAATTTCAATGGTATTATAGATATCCTTTTGAAATTATGATTTAATGTATATGCACAAAATAATTAATTTGAACGATACAATATTTTGATATTGTTTTTAATTTTAATAAAAGTAATTTGATACTTAAATTGTTGGTTCTTAGTTAAACCATTGTAAAATAGATGAGAGAACATTTTGCAAAATATAGACACTATTAAAAGCATTAGCATTATCAAAGTGTAAATTTAAAGAAAACTTATAATATAATTGAAAAAAAGGAGAATAAGTGAATTTAAAATACTATAAAGAGATGGTTAACCTCAATTTAAAATATCAAAAGTATCTTTTTATTATAATTAGCTTATACAAGAAAATATGTTGTACATCCAACCAACTTGGCAAAGTGTAAATTCATTTTAACCTAGTGCAAAGAGATATTACATCTATTCATGTGTACATTTTTTTGATCATTTAAGCTGGATCTATTTATATTGTAATGTAGTTCAACTTTACTATCATATTTTCACAACTTTTATATAGATATAAATATGTGAAAATATTTAATTTTAATTATTATTAAGATATTTATATTTCTATTTATTATTAAGATATTTATATTTAATTTTGATATAAATATCCTATTTGTATTATTTCTATTTATTGCAAATATGGTTTCTTTCTATCTAGTTTTTTTATATTACTTATATAAATCAAATCTCATATATATATATATATATATATATATATATATATATGATTATTAGAATTTATTTGTTAAAAGTATTATATTTTTATGAAACCTAAATATGATGCATTGAGCTTTACTCATTATGTCTAATATACATCAAATCTCTCTTTTTCATATACAATATTTTTATCTTTGTTAATTGAGTCTAGCTTATGTGATTGTGAGGAATGATTGTTATCCTCCTCGTGCAAGTGCATCATTAATATATTTGTGTTGGTTGTCATTTAAACATTTCTAGGCCTATAGAGGAATTTGTTTGTCTATAACCTTCTAAATATCACTTAATGAACCAAACAAATAAAAAATCTACTTGTTTTAGAAAGAATTTATCTAGGAGGTATCTAGGAGGTTAGATCAAGTTTAGGAATTTGTTTGGATTTTCCTAATAGTGGAAGATACTAGGAAGACCATTCATCTTCCTGGTTGTGTTTAAAATAGTTGTAGTAGTTGTTTTGAGAAACGTAATGCAGAGGTTCTTTTGTAAAAGATAAAATTGTATGGATATTATAATTTATGTAGATATGTAGAGGGGTGAATTCTAATTCTGGGTTGAGGAGGCCATATCAATGGGAATAATGCTTACAATAGAATTGGTTTGGGTTTGGTTTGAATCTGTTGGAAATTGTTGAGATATTCTCTCAATCTCTCTTTCTAAATATAGAATTAGTTGGATTTAAGTCCAACTATAAATATATGTATTGTATATTATTCTAGATACAATGTCTCTCATCTCATTTTCCAAATTGGTATCAGAGTTCATCTAAGCCTCACTCTCTCACGGGAGGGCTCAAGAAGATGGAAGAGATCTGAAGATCAATTCTCTGTAAATATATATTAGTGTAAGTGTGTTTTATTTTTCCTTTGCTTGTGTGGAAATTTATGTGTGCTTGTGTGGGTGGGTGGTTTGTTGGAGTTGCCTCTGTCAAAGAAGAAATCATTGTCCATCATCATTTTAAGAAGAAATTTGTTTTGCAGCTCGACAATCATGTTCGAAGAGAGAGATCCGCCAAGACTGTAAGATCCGTGAAGTATTCATATATTTGAAGGAACGACAGAGTCTCGGCTGTAGTGTTGTGTGAGGATTGGTAGCTCGAATTTACAGAGAGAGTTTTACGCTACTAAATTGCAGAGAAGAGGGGCCACGAGTGTAGAATTTTGGGCGAAGCTAGATCACTACATGTATTGCTGCCAAGGAAGCCACTTTTCTGATTAAAGAGCCATCATCTGGAGTGTTAGAATCACTTCTCGGAATTAGATTTAATTTTCGAATCATCTAATTCTGTCACCTCCTATGCCATTAAACCTGACACTTCCATGACACAGATAGTGGTTGCTCAAAAATATTTGAAAGAATACGAAGGCCACACCAATGTAAAACTGAAGAATATGTGGTGTATATATGGGACCACGCTGCAGATATAGGAATCGATTTAACACTAGTCTCAGTCCTCCAATGATAACCAAATTGCAATGGGAGATGTTATTTACTTTATTTGGTGTGCAGACACAATTGAAAAGATTTCCGTGGTAGTGTACTTATATTAAGTTTTTTTGTGAAACAAATTTTATTTGTAAAATTGTATTATAAAGAACCAATCATTAAACAAAGTATCATAATTTAAATTAGTGGTTCTTTAAGTTCTTTAGTGTTGAGAGAATGCATCACTAATTTGATTATGTTTATAGTTTGTTGTATCATTGTGGTTTTTGTTGTACTTCTGTTTTTCAAGATCGTCAGTTATAGGGTATATTGATGTAGATGTGTTTAAAGAAGGTCAATTGTATGATTGATTGCTGAAAATATCCAGTAATTAGATCACTATCCTATATAACTGTTGAAATTTTCTTTTTGAGGAAATTCCACAGATTGTCCTTCAAGAGGTCAAGAAACGTCAATTATACAAATTCATCAATGATTGTCAGAAGAGTTGTTATCTTAAATAAGTTGAAAGGGAAGCTCGAATTTGTGGAGAAGAAAGAGAGAAAATTTCAGAGTGGATAGGAGTGTTGATGAAGACCATATCAAAACAAATATCTATGTTGAAATGTATGTATTGTAATTATGATATAATATTTGTAATGTAAGCATTATGGAAGGGTGTTGAAATAATGCTTAGAATAGAATTGGTTTGAGTTTGGTTTGAATATGTTGTAGATTGTTGAGATATTCTCTCAACCTCTCTTTCTAGCTATGGAATTAGTTGGATTTGACTCCAACTATAAATATATGTATTTTATATTTGTTTTATTGGTGTAATAGAAATATTATTCTTGATACAATGTCTCCCATCTCATTTTCCAAATATATCTCTGTACAAAAGTCTACCCATCGAAAATAGGATATCTATATACAACCATAAGTGAAAATTGTATTAATAGATAGGCTCATATTTCTTGGTTTTCAAATTCCGAATAGCTTGAAATAGATACATATTATGTTAAGTTAGATTGATATCGAAGGGAATTGAACCTATAGCTATGAAGGTCAGAGGCAAAATTGAATGAAGAAGAGACAATTCGCTGCCTCTAGCCAATCATGCCCAGTATTTTGGTCATGGGCTATAGGTATTTTATTTACCTCAATATGAGGTTTCAATGGAGAACTGAAATTCTTGCTAAAAAAAATAGAGAGGATACAATAAAAAAATGGGGTGATGTTGGCTCAACAAGCTTTACATCACACTCCATTGCATGCTTAAAGGGACTCCTTCACCTCAATTATATATGAGAGAGTGAGAGGATCTAAACATTCCCATGATGGATGTGATATAAATTGGTTTAAGTTTATAAAATTCCATAAGAATGTAAAACCCTAGGACTTCCAGAGAGGTCTCTCATCCCAGTACTACTCTAGCTCGAGCACGCTTAACTGAAAAGTTCTAATCGGATCGAGTGCATTAACACTATGTTCTAGGAATTTACATAAGACCACTAGGAAATCATTACATGATGTGTGTAGTTAACAAATGAATATCAAATTACATTCCATTCCCCATCAAAAGGGTGAATATCATGGTTTATCAACACCATAGGCTCGAAATGTTGATTCATTGGAAAAGGTGATGACCACTGAGAACTACCTGGATAAATTGTCAGAAGTTTGAAGGAAGACAATGAGAGGCTTATTAGAGCCTCGGATGAGCAGGTAGAATTGAATGCAGTTTTATTGCAGAGCTTGTCTGAAATCCAAAAGAATTCAAGCAGCAAGGCCCTATTAATGCGGAGTTATAATAGTCAAAAAGGTTGAAAACCAATTCGAATACCTAGAAGCATGGATTGGCTCACAACAATGTGGGAAAGAGTTCTTTTAGAAAAAGGTACCAAGACGCCAAGAAGGGAAAATCTAGTGGAAGCATTTCCACAAAATCATTTCGCAAGAAGACTACCTTGATAGACTTGTCTAGTAATGGCACAAAGTCAAGTATTCCGAAGAAAAATAAGAGAGATATTTCTCAGAACTATTTGAATGAGGAATTCAAAGAGGCTAAGATGCCAACTTTTGATGAAGAAGTTAAGAAAGGAGAAGAAGTTGAGGCATGCCTATTTGGTATTAAGAAGTAATTTCATGTACTTAATTAATCGAAAAATACCAAGGAAAGTATTTCCATTTGTAACCTAAATGGAGGATATTCCATATTGTGGGAATACCTGACGCAGGAGCACCCGTAGGCACGTCCTCTCATAGGATCCTCTCCTTCCTCGGCCCGAAGAACACTAGTCGGTCCTTCTATTTCCCTATCGGAAAATCTACACCCACAGCACTATTCGTGCGATCCCCTCTCTTTCCTTATCGAAGGATCGAAACTCGCGGCTTCGCGAGTTCAAAGGTCGAACGGTATACTCTCGGATCGTCGAGACCCGATACCTCAGTCAACGCTGACCTTATCTTACCCTGTCAGGACTTCTGCTCTATCGCGATTTCACCACTCGCGATATCAAGTACCCGGCTCTCCGACTCCTGATACCCGGTACATCGAGACTTTGACGAACACATGTGAGTTGACTTTTCCACTTCCCGTTACTTCTATCGGGATTTCGGGGTTCGCGAGATCGCGAATCCTGATGTCAATGGGTTCAGGACTTTACTTTCCCCGAACTCTGATACGGTGTGCCACCTGTCCTCCACTCATCGACTCCCGCTGTGGCCCACGCACACTACCCTTTGACTGTCGGGATATCGCGTATCATGTTATCGCGATTCCTGTTGTAATAATTCGGAGCCTCGACTCACGAAACCTTGATCCACGATATGCGTGTGAATCCAATGGCCCTCGTGGTCCTGATCAATGGCTCCGCCCCTCCTGAGCTTGGAACCTTTTGGGGAATACGTTGTCGTATCTTCCCTGTGCCTTTCCAAGATCTAACGGCTTACGGTGATTCGTGAATTCTCCTTGGGGAATTTCGACCGTCCGTTCCTTTCTGATGAATCCACGAAATGACTAAGTGTTCTTCCACAGAACTTATCCACTTGCGTGCAAACTTGCGACGCTTCTTGCCAACTTTCAAGGCACAACTTTTCTACGCTGTCCTTCAACAAATTCGAAGGTCCTATCCCTCCTGAGCTTTTCCCCACGACCTCAAGTCCTTCAAGAAAACTCTTGCATGCACTCCTTGCGGCAAACCTTCAACAATGTCGAAGTGTTGAAGTCACTTGACTCTACGCAAACCTGCAACATCAATCTGTCAAATGCTTCACTCAGGTTCTCAACCCTGAGACTTTTACCTAGCCTGCGCACTCCTTGCATGGCTCTTGTGCCCAACTGCACCTTCGGAATGAATGAGAACAAAAGCTATCTCTACCTGAACCTTCTGTCAACGCACCCCTTGTGGACACTTCGACTGCACTCCTTGCAGAAATTCTTTGGCTCAAATGGAAAAACACTTAAAAATTATTCCATCTCCCTCTCAGACTTCAATTCATACATGAAATCACATACACAGCATATAAAAGAAAATGTATAGCAGGAAGCAAACATTCATGAGCATATCAACATCAATACACAGAGAACAACACAAATCATGAATTTGAATCAAAGCTCTCTTCTATTAATTCAAATGTCTGTACATGGGTGTTCTTCATACAATTCTCTGCATGTTCTTCTGCTTCTTCTCTATTATTCTACAAATGCACAATGAGGGTGTCTATATCCCGTTTCCCTCTTTTCCTCTACAACTGTCTAGTCTAGAATTAAATTCTATCTACTTTACATTAATTAATTTAAATGTCGTCTACCTACTAAGGACGAGAGCTATCCGCTCAAGGTCCATTTACAATATACAAGTGCACCTCATATTAATGGTTCATTTAAGATTTGCGCAACAATTCCAAAGTGTTTTCAAAATTTGTGCTAGCTTGTCCAACTGTCCTCCGCTTCCGCGCTGGCTCGCTTGATGTGTTGGTGATGCTCCTGCATCATACTCCCTCGCTTGAAAACTTTCATGGGATCCTGTCCATGAGCTCCTGCACGGTCTGTCCATGCTTCTGTATCTCAGCTTCAGTCTCCCAGATGGCATCTTCAACTGGATGGTTCTTCCACTTGACCAAATACTCAAAGTATTGTTTCCTTCTGGTTTTCTTGCCCACTCTCTTGTCCAGTATGCATTCCATCTGTGGTTTCTTTGCAAATGGCATCTGTTTCGTCCATTGGATCACTGGCTGCTTATCTCAAGTGTTTGTTTCCTCAGCCTTATATGGGTACAAATCTGTGACATTGAATATCAGAGATATTCCGATCCCATCGGGTAATTCAATCTCATAAGCATTGTCCCCAAATTTTCTCAAGACCTTGCATGGCCCGATTTTCTTCATCTTAAGCTTATTGTATGCTCCCCTCGGGAACCTTTCTTTCCTCAAATGTGCCAGAACCAGATCACCAACCTCGAACTGAAGTTGTCTCCGATGTTGATATGCTCTGCGCTTGTATTCCTGACTTGAATTCTGCAACCTTCACCTTGCTGTGAAGTTCCTTCATCGCCTCAGTGAATTCCTCTGCACTAGCGCTTCTAGTAGCAGTCTGTCCTGAATCTCTCAGTTCAGAAATTCCCCTCGGTTGCATGCCATAAACAACCTGAAATGGACTCTGGCCTGTGCTCTGATTCACTGAGTCATTGTACACAAATTCTGCCTGTGGTAATATATTGTCCCAACTGCTATGGTGCTCTGTCACCAAGCTTGTCAGTAAGTCTCCCAGACTTCTGTTGACCACTTCCGTCTGTCCATCCTTCTGAGGATGATAAGCTGAATAAAACATCAAATTAGTCCCCATCTTCTTCCATAAGGTCCTCCAAAAATGCCCTATGAATTTTGTGTCTCTGCCCGAAACTATACTTTTTGGCAACCCATGAAGTCGAATGACCTCCTTGAAAAATAGGTTCGCAATGTGAGTCGCATCGCTAGTCTTCTGACATGGAATGAAGTGTGCCATCTTGGAAAATCTATCCACCACCACAAAGATTGAATCAACACCTCTTTGTTTCCTTGGCAACCCCAATACAAAATCCATGCTTATCACATCCCACGACCTTTCTGGTATGGGCAACGGTTGATAGAATCCCGCATTCTGCTTCCTTCCCTTCGAATGCTGGCAAATTATACACCTGTCTACAAATATTTTGACATCTGCTCGCATTCCCGGCCAAAAATATGATTCATTCAGCTTCGTGAATGTTTTATCATGGCCAAAATGTTCTGCCAATCCTCCACTGTGTTTCTCCTTTAACAGATTCTCCCTCATGGAGCATTTCGGGATACACAGTTGATTGCCTCTGAACAACAATCCTTCCTGGATCATATAATCTATCCAAGGGCTTCTGTCTTTGAGAACTGGATTCTCAGCTTCTTCATACGCTTCCCTGAAATCCTGATCATCTACGTACATGTTCACAAGATCATCAAAACCCAACGTTTTGACTCAGAACTCCTGCAACAACAAACACTTCCTGCTCAAAGCATCAAAAACTTTGTTAGCAGTACCAAAAATATGCTTAATCACAAATGTGAAATTCTTCATATACTCAACCCATTTGACATGTTTCTAATTCAACTTCTCCTATTGAGTCACAAACTGCAATGCATGATTATCACTGTACAATACAAATTCTTTGGGTATTAAGTAATGCCTCCATTTTTTCAATGCCTGTATAATGGCATAAAATTCCTTATCATATGTGGAATATTTCAATTTCGCTTCATTCAGCTTCTCATTGAAGTATGCTATCGGCCTGTCTTATTGACTCAAGACTACCCCGATTGCAAATCCGCTTGCATCGCATTTCACCTGAAATGTTTTCTGGAAATCCGGCAACACCAAAACTGGTTGTTCCGTGATCTTCCTTTTCAACAGATTGAAACTCTTTTCAGCTTCTTCTGTCCAGTGAAAAGACTTATGCCGCTTCTTCACTGTATCCATCATCGCTGCGCTAATTCCACTGAAATTCCTGATGAATTTTTGGTAGAAACTAGCCAAACCATGAAAACTTCTCACCTCGAATACATTCCTCGGTGATGGCCAATTCTTGATCACTTCCACCTTATCCGGATCCAT
>JASDQU010100471.1:674399-685457 GCA_032191745.1 Picea mariana | reverse complement strand
AGGTAGCTCGTCCACTATAATGTCAGCGAACTCTTCCAACAGTTCCTGAACTTCATCCGGTAAATCATCCACTCTTGTACTAGTCAGAACAATCCACGGCTTCTTGACCACAAAGAATTGTGGATCCTCCTTCTTCTTAACCTCGGTAAGAAGTTCCTTTCCACTCATGAGAAGTACTGTGTTGCTTAGTTCCGGCTTCACCTCCTTATCCTTTATCAGAAGAAACATGTGTGTCCTCCCATTCTTCTCTAGGGTGTATGTGTTCATTCTCCCATCATAAATCACATTTCTATCATATTGCCATGGTCTACCCAGCAATAGATGACAAACATCCATGGGAATAACATCACATAAGATCTTATCATTATATCCACCTATCTTAAATTCAACCAAGCATTGTTTAGTAACAGTTACCTGGTGTCCTTTCTGTAGCCACGAAACTCTGTATGGGCTTGGATGATCAGTCATCTCCAGGTCCAGCTTCTCTACCATCTCCGTAGATACGAGATTATCTGTGCTACCACTGTCTACAATGACCTTGCGTACCCTATCCTTGGTCTTGCAATCTGTCCTAAAAAGTCTGGTCCTTTGGAATGAACTTTCCACCTCCTTCTCGGGTGTCAAAAGGACTTTTCGCATCATGAGCGATCTTCCACCTTCAGTGTCTTCGGTCTCAACATCCCGCCTCTGCGTTTCGGTGATGTGAGCCTCTCCAATGTCCTTTTTTTTCTCTAGACACTCGTAAGACTTGTGCCCATTCTTTCCGCATGTGAAGCATGTGACTACTCCACCTCTTCCTCTTCCTCTGCCTCTAGTACGAGGAAAAGTGTTGTTGTCAGCATAATCTCCTCTCCGTTCATTATGCTACCCTCTCTGCTCAGCATATTGCTGCCCTCGCTGTGAGGTTCCACCTCTCTCTGCACGAGTCTGAGGTTTCTTCCATTCTTCCTTGGGATTTTGGTATTTGTCCTGGGCAAATTCTTTGCCTCTGGGCTGACTTCTGCCTCGGCCCCTCTAACTCTGTTTTCGGCTCAGTTTCTCTTCAGCTTTCAGAGCCATCTGATAAGCATCTTCCACCGTTCATATGGTTACCATGCTCATCTCATCCTGGATATCATATCTCAGGCCATTCATATATCTGGCAACTTTCTCATCATCGCTCTCTCGATGACCTACTCTGATGCTCAGTCGATAGAATTCCTCAGTGTATTCTTTCACTGTCATCAGCTGCTGTCTCAGGTTCTGCATTCTCCTGAAAAGAGTAATTTGATAATCCCTGGGGATGAATTTCACCTTCATCTTTGTGATCATCCTATCCCAACTCTTGATCTTCTGCTTGCCCTTGCAATGCCTGTCAGCTTGTAGTTCATCCCACCACAATGTTGCATGTCCCTTTAAGCGTGTAACAACATGCTTGACTTTCTTGTCCTCTTCGACATCTTCGTAGTTGAAGTAAGTATCCAGAGCTCTAATCCAGTCTAGAAGCTCCTCTGCATCCAAGTTTCCCTCATAAACTGGAATGTCCATCTTTGCTCTTGCACCCATCCTGGCAATAGCTTTGATCAAACGCTCGTTTGATGCATCTCCGGCTGTAACTTCCTCTTCGTGTTCAGCCTCAATCTCACTCTCGGAATCACTGAGATCCCCTGCACTGGCTGTGCATCTTTGCGCTATCTCCATGTCTTCGAGTCTTGCTCACAGATCACGCATTTGTCTCTCCATGGCTCGATCTGTTACCTGCCTACCTCTTCTTCTTGGCATTTACCTATCCTCTGGATCAGGTGATTTCCTATCTCTCCTTGGCGGCATGGTGATTTCCTCTCTTCTATGCTACAGAAAGAAAAGAATCTTTCTGTCTTAGCTCTGATACCAAACTGACGCAGGCGCACCCGCAGGCACATCCGCTCACAGGATCCTCTCCTTCCTCGACCCGAAGAACACTAGCCGGTCCTTCTATTTCCCTATCGGGAAATCTACACCCACAACACTATTCGCGCGATCCCCTCTCTTTCCTTATCGGAGGATCGGAACTCGCGGCTTCGCGAGTTCAAAGGTTGAACACTATACTCTCGAATCACCGAAATCCGATACCTCAGTCAACGCTGACCTTATCTTACCCTGTCGGGACTTTTTCTCTATCGCGATTTCGCCATTCACGATATCAAGTACCTGGCTCTCCGACTCCTGATACCCGATACACCGAGACTCTGACGCACACGTGCGAGTTGACTTTTCCACTTCTCGTTACTTCTATCGGGATTTCAGGGTTCGCGGGATCATGAATCCTAATGTCAATGGGTTCGGGACTTTACTTTCCCCGAACTCTGATACGGTGTGCTGCCTATCCTCCACTCGCCAACTCCCGCTGTGGCCCACGCAAACTACCCTTTTACTATCGAGATATCGCGTATCGCGTTATCGCTATTCCTGTTGTAATAATTCGGAGCCTCGACTCACGAAACCTTGATCCACGATATGCGTGTGAATCCAATGGCCCTTGTGGTCCTGATCAATGGCTCCGCCCCTCCTGAGCTTGGAACCTTTTGGGGAATATGTCGTCGTATATTCCCTGCACCTTTCCAAGATCTAATGGATTACGGTGATTTGCGAATTCTCCTTGGGGAATTTCGATCGTCCGTTCCTTTCTGATGAATCCACGAAATGACTAAGTTTTCTTCCACAGAACTTATCCACCTGCGTGCAAACTTGCGACGCTTCTTGCCAACCTTCAAGGCACAACTTTTCTACGCTGTCCTTCAACAAATTCGAACGTCCTATCCCTTCTGATCTTTTCCCCACGACCTCAAGTCCTTCAAGAAAACTCTTGCACACACTCCTTGCAAAAAACCTTCAACAACGTCGAAGTGTTTAAGTCACTTGACTCTGCGCACACCTGCAACAACACTCTGTCAAATGCTTCACTCAGGTTCGCAACCCTGAGACTTTTACCCGGCCTGCGCACTCCTTGCACGGCTCTTGTGCCCAACTACACCTTTGGAATGAATGAGAACAAAAGCTATCTCTACCTGAACCTTCTTTCAACGCACTCCTTGCGGACACTTCAACTGCACTCCTTGCAAGAATTCTCTGGCTCAAATGGAGAAACACTTGAAACTCATTCCATCTCCCTCTCAGACTTCAATTCATACATGAAATCACATACACAGCATATAAAAGCAAATGTATAGCAAGAAGCAAACATTCATGAGCATATCAACATCAATACACAGAGAACAACACAAACTATGAATTTGAATCAAATCTCTCTTCTATTAATTCAAATGTCTGTACATGGGTGTTCTTCATACAGTTCTCTGCATGCTCTTCTGCTTCTTCTCTATTATTCTACAAACGCACAATGAGGGTGTCTATATCCCGTTTCCCTCTTTCCCTCTACAACTATCTAGTCTAGAATTAAATTCTATCTACTTTACATTAACTATTTTAAATGTCGTCTACCTACTAAGGACGAGAGCTATCCGCTCAAGGTCCATTTACAATATACAAGTGTGCCTCATCTTAATGGCTCATTTAAGATTTGCGCAACAATTCCAAAGTGTTTTCAAAATTTGTGCTGGCTTGTCCAGCTGTCCTCCGCTTCCGTGCTGGCTTGCTTGATGTGTTGGTGATGCTCCTGCATCAATACCTCAAGGAGATCAAAGGATTTAAGGAAAGAAAAATTCCCTGGAAGCAGTTTGAGAAATACTTTAGAAAGGATTGTCTATTGGAGAAGTATTATGATGATAAAATTAAGGAATTTCGTGAGAATAATTTGTGACAACTTACCATGGATGCATATGACAAAATGTTTATGGATCTGTTGAGGTATGTTCCTTACCTCAAGGATAAGAAGGCAATAATATAGTATTTTCTTAGTGGATTTCTATAGTCCTACGAGGATAGAATTCAGTTTGGTAGACCCAGGACTTTGGAGGAAACTACTAGAAGGGCCAAGTATTTTTATGATCAGTCTAAGCATAAGAAAGAGCCTTCAAAGGACACACAAAATAAGGACAAGAGTGGATTCTAGAAGAAGGGATTCAAACCCTTTCCATATAATAATCCTAGGAGAGGTGCATAGCTGGGTTAACCAAGAAAATGTGTGCATTAGCAGAACTTTCCATCTCAAAATGGAAATAAGCAAGTAGAGAAACCAAGAGAATGAGTAGACAAGCCTAAGAAAGGACCTTTATATTGTTGGGGATGTGGAGAGCTACATATATTCCCCATAGACAACATGATAATAGGAGGGTGTATAATGTGTAGGACGTAGCTTGTAATACCCCTAGTTTGAACCTCAACTGTAAATGTAAATGAAAATGTACTTAAGTTGGTGAGATGTTTGATATCATTTTTGTAGGCACCTTCAATGACATAGTGCTCACATGTATTTCGCACTAAAATGATGAAGTGTGCACATATCAAGATACTGCGCGCAACAAACTTAATTGCGCGCAATTTTGAGGCCAGGGAGCCTTTGTATATATGTTGTGTTGTATAGGCTAGTGAGCCAGTTATTGTAAGCTAGGATGCTTATGTACTATTGAATTAGGTCGGAGAGCCTATATGCTACAGACCAAAGAAGCTATTTTTGTATATGTCTTATCATTAATATAATATAGTGTTGTGTGTAGACCGACCATGATAAAAGAGTATAGGGGACTAAATTCCACTAGTTAGGGAAGGGGGGGGGTTAAATTTAAGGATAAGGGGCTAATCTAGGGAGATTAAGCCAAAAAGAAATATTATATTAATATTCGTTGAAGTATAAAGTATGGATAATTATTTTATCCTAAGTTCTAAGGATGGGGACAAGTGGACAAAAGTAGCTCTCAACATGAAAAGTGTCAAGTTGGGAACATGCATACATATAGTTTGGAATTAGTTCATTTTCCATTCATTCATGCCATCATCTTGCAAACACTCATTCAATTGTCCTCTGTACCTTCTCGCCATGTACATGTATGCATACATGCACCTGTATATGTAACCGTACATGTATATGTACCTGGTTATATTAGGAGCTAGACTGAAGAAGCGGGTTGTCCGGCCCGTGGGAGATTGAAGAGGCGGGTTGTCAGGCGAGTGAGAAAATATCTCTAGGTGAGAGAACTGTTGGGAATTTATTCTCGAAGGTGATAAACTACAACAACGGGGATCTGAGACTCTCTGTCCAGCCTATTGTTGAAGCCCAGAAAGGAAGTGGGGCAGCTGAAGGACTATTGAGCAGAGAAGGGGCACACTTCCTGGGGTGGGACAGGCATGCGGGGGATGAGGGACTGTAGGCTGCTAGATTGAGTTGGCACCTGTGACGAAGTTTTTCTTATTGCCTGAGATACATCAACCTGGTTAGGAATCCCTTTACCTGGGTGGAGTTTAGTCCCATATCGGGGGTGACCCACTACTGTGAGTGATGAGAAACGTGATCTAAGGCTGGGAAGTTCATGGAAGGTCTGCACGTAGTTGGTGATATTATTACCAAGATAAGTTGCATTATTATTTATGTGTTTATTTTTATGGGTTTTCCTATGTGTGGTTTATACCTGTCTTTATATTTATGGGTATTGCCTATCTATGTTGCATGTATATGTTTACTGTTATTTCCATATGAATCTGTGTAGTTACAGAATGCATTTTTCTGTTTTAAGTTATATATATAAAGTTCCTCAAGAGTATCTGTGTGTATATGTTTTAATTTTCATACAGTTTGATTTTTTTTTACGTGGCATAGCTCAGTTGGATGCTGGGGATGTTACAATATGGTATCAGAGCTCTCATTTTCAACATTGAGCCTGGATGGGCCGAGAAAGTTGAGCTGAAGTGAAATTTCACAGAGAATTGATTTCAAAGTGGCCAAATTTCAAGTTACAGATAGTCCATGGTAAAAATTAGAAGCAATTGTGTGGAATTGGGAAAAGCCCCAATTTTTGTTGTTAAATTCATGGGAAAATTGAGAAATTTATCCTAGTGAGATATTATTAGTTTAATATCTGTTCTAGCAAATTCAGACCTGGAATTGGTCGAATTTAAATTTTCAGGGAAGCCATGATAGATGGAGCGATATTAGTTGATTAAAATTCTCAATTCATGAATTGACTTTGGGAAAAAATCATTCTAGGAATGTCAACCAAAAACGATTTGTTGTTGCAAAGGTTGAATTGGTGTTATCGAGGTGAAATTGAACAAATTTCATAGTTGTAGAATGTCTTTGGTGAAAATTGGGAAAAAGTTAGGCAAAGGCCCCAATTTCTGCAATGGAATTCATGAAGAATTAATGTGCATAAAAATGAATGTGTGCAGGTGTGCGCACTAAAACTTCATGATGTGCACTGAAAAGATTGTGATGTGTGGAAAATAAGGGTGCATGGCTACATGCACCAAAATTTGGTGTTGCACGGTGCACAATGGTAATGCGCGAAAAATAACGGTGCACGGATGTGCACACTAAATTTAGCATTGAGGGGTGCAGAATGAGTGGCGCATGCATAATACTGGCGCGTGCGGTGTGTACACACATAATAATGGTGCGTGTGGTGTGCGTCGTATTGACAAAGTGCAGAGGAAGTTTTTTGGTGCGCACGCAATGTGGGTATATGATGGCGTGTGACAGTTTAATTAATGTTGCGTGCAGAGTATTGGTGCGCGGTGGGGGCGTATTAAAATTTGGCATGGTGCAGCACGTAGAGTGCAATGCGCGCGGAATATTAGCAAGCAAAACAAAAATTGCACGCAACAGGTATTAGTGCATGAACCAAAATTGTGCGCGGTGGATATTGGCGCGTGACACAAAAGTAGTGTGCACCGGTTATTGACACAACATAGAGGTGATCCAGATTGGTTATAGGTGCGCGGAGCATGCGCTACCTTATGGTGTTGTTGTGCATGCTAAATATGGGAGTACAGGTTCAAATTTTTGTGCGTGAAGTCGTTTGGATGGTGTACAACAATAGAAAACCAACGATTTTTTGCAACATTTTATACTGTTTGAAGGGCATCTTTTTGTAGCACGTTTTTGAGGCCCTAAACATCGTTTTTAGCTACTAAAAAAACCTGGAGAAAAAAGTGTACCAAGGCACACTCCAAGGTACATTTTTTCTTTGCAGCGCAAATGAAAGATCCCATAGAGAGATTTCTAATGGTGTAAACCATTCGTCAAACAGAGGTTTTATGAGGAACTTACAGGACAAATAGTGGAGGGTAAATTTTAAGACCCAACTAACTTCGAAGGGCCATAACTTTCTGCTATGGAATCAAATTGAGGCACAGGAGAAGTCTATGGAAAGATATTTAACCATAGAAAATATTTCTGGATCTGAATTAAAATTATGGGCATGTTAAAAAAATTTAAGATGGCAAAGAAGGTACATGTAGCATTCCAGATAAAAAACACTAATTGGACTAGAACTTCAGTAGGTTGTAACTAGCATCCCATAACCCATAAATAGGTGAAACTTGGAGAGACTGTCCAAAATATGTATATTAAGAAACCCAATTAAGATCCTACTAAAAATCCAATGGAGTAGGTGCAATAATGCATAACTACAATGCATAATTGCACCAAGTTGAAGAGTGAACAAAACAATTAATGGAAAATTTTCAAATAACCATAAATTTCTGCTCAAGACTCAGAATTGAGCATGGAAGAAGGAATTGGAAAGGTCTTGGATAGTAGAATATACTTATTCACCGAGAAAATTTATCCAGGCATTCAATTTTTAGGAAATCAGAAGAAATAATTATGATGCATTATTGAACCAGAATGGTTCATATTTTCATGAAATGGTTGAAACCGTCAGCCTGACAATTAAGTTTTGTTGGATGCACATTTTCCAGATTGAACAACAACTATATCAGATCAGGATCAGCACAGAGTGCATAGGAATTGAATATGCACAGGGGGATTATAGCTAGGAAGATGAGATAACAGGGATGTATGTCCATATGGTCATTGAAGGAACAAGCACCAATGGACATGGAGAAGGAAGGGATGAAAACATGAATATGGTAGAGACCATTAAAAATTTCTAGAAGGATGTCCAAAGCCATAAAGTTGATAATGAAAGGCTTATGAGAGCCAAGGAGCAGAAGGAGGAATTCAACATGAAGTTAATGCAGAGATTGAACTGAATAGAAAAGAAATTTGATAAGGAGACTGACTCAAGAAAATCAGGAAGTCACGGGTCTCTTGATGAGAAAAGAAGAAATAGAAGTGTTAGAAAACATCACCATCACTCCCCGAGGCATTCCAATAAGAGATCACACAAAAAATCAAGTACATCCCCTTTCAGGAATCATAATAGGTCTGGGGTGGATGAGCTACGAGGAGAGATGAACAAAATAAAACCTCCTACATTTGATGGTGAGCACAAGAAGGATGAATATGAAAAGACATCGTTGCCAGGCATAAGAAAGTATTTTCAATTTCATAATTATTCTTCTCATGCAGAAGGAAGAATTTCCATATATCAACTCAAGGGAAAGACATCCATGTGGTGGGATCAACTTGTGCAGGTGCAACACATTAAAGAGAAAAATGTTACTTAGAGGGAATTCAAGAAGTATTTTGAAAATAAATATTTGACTAAGAGGTACTACGAAAAGAAAATGAAAGAATTATTTGAACTCAAACTTGGGAGTATAACCCTAGATAAATATGAAAGAAGGTTTTTAGAACTGCTGAAGTATGTTTCTTTCATCAAGGATGAGACAATAAAGATTCATAGGTATTTGAGTGGATTTTCATCATTCATCAGTGACAAAATACAATATGATGATCCAAAAACATTGAAGGATACCATAAGGAGAGCTAAATGCCTATATGATCAACAAAAAGCAAGGCCAACTTTCCAAAAATATTGGGAAGAAAAAAATAAATTCATGATGGATCAGAGGAAGAAGGGAACTAAGCCACAATTCTTCAGAAATAATCCTTAGGGACAACCAACTTTCAGAGAACCCCGAATAGTGAAGATAGGGGGTCAAAGGCCAAGGCAACCACCTATTCAATGTTGGGGTTGTAAAGGAGATCATATGTTTAGAGAGTTCCCTCACAGAGGTGAAAAAGTGAGGATTGTTCACAATGTACAACAAGCTGAAACAGTGGCATAGATGATTTTAGGGCCTAAATTTAGCAAATGGGCTAATTTCCATGGTTTTTCCCAAAAAAAGATTCGTCAATTTACATTTTTCTAAAATTGATTCGCCCAAATTCCATAGCATAAAATTATTTTACCTTAAAATTGCCAAAATTTTATAGAAACTATATAAAATCCTTAGAAATGTGAATATTTTTACAAAACTTTTGTCAAACATTTTACATTTTGCATATTAATGACTAGTAAGATTAGCCCAGGTTTCTACATTTTAATATACATTTCCATCCTTAAAATCATCCCTGAAAATTGGAAGACATGGGCATAAATGTACCAAGGATCTATGCAGCCCTGGACAACAAGCAAGAAGAGTATCAACCACATATGATTGAAGTGGAAGGTATGATCAACAAACAAACCATTGCTATTTTAGTTGATTCAGGAGCTAGTCATATTTATATAGATCCTAAGATGGTCGAAATTTTCATTTTCCAAGAAGCAACCATGGAAAATCTTGGTTGGTGTAGCTGGCTACCGGAGCCAAAAGAAAATTTAATGAGATGGTTAAGTCGTGTCTTATGGACATGAATGGACTGAACACTAGGGAAGATTTGAACATCTTTCCTTTAGGTTCCTATGAATTTCTAATTGGGATGGATTGGTTGGACCAATATCATGCTATCCTAGACTGTCATAACAAGGCATTTACTTACTTGGATGGGGAAGGGAACTTAAGGATAGCGCATGGAATTCATAGGGCAGTAACCATCAGAGAAATTTCAGCATTGCAGCTGAAGAAATGTTACAGAAAAGGGTGTCAAATATTTTCAACACATATTGAAGAAACACCTAAATGTAGAGTGTCAAATATTGAAGATTATGCAGTCCTCAAAGAGTGTGAATATGTGTTTAAGTAAATACCAATATTACCCCCTAAAAGAGACATCGATTTCTCCATAAATTTGATGCCCGGAGCAGCTCCAATATCCAAGAATCCATATAGGATTAGTACACTAGAATTGAAGGAGTTGCAAATGTAACTTGAAGAGTTCCTAAAGAAGAGGTATATACGCCCAAGTGTGTCACCTTGGGGTGACCCAGTTTTATTTGTGAAGAAAAAGGATGGAACATTGATACTTTGCACTGTCTTTAGGAAGTTAAACAAGGTAACTATGAAGAATAAGTATCATTTTCCAATGATTGATGACCTGTTTGATTAGTTGAAAGATGCAAAAATATTCTCCAAGATTGATCTCATGCCAGGTTACCATCAAGTAATAATTAAAGAAGAAGACATCAACAAGACTTCTTTTAGAACAAGGTATGGTCACTATGAGTTCACAATGGTGCCCTTTGGATTATCAAATGCACCAGCTGTCTTCATGTGTTTAATGAATGGTATTTTCAGAGAATACTTAGATAATTTTGTCATTGTATTTTTAGATGACATTCTTATATATTCAAAGTCAGAGGAAGAGCATGAACAAAAATTGAGGATGGTATTACAAGTATTAAGGGAGCATCAGTTGTTTATTAAGGTTGGTTGTCATTGATGTCAACCCTTGAAGAAATCCCTATAGCACAAAGGTTGGGTAATGGACCCAAGATTATTTGATGTAAAGATGACTCGTTATTGTCTTTTCATGGTTGATAGTAAGTATAAATGGATGAACTCCAAAGTGGTCCCCTTATGGTGAAAGCCCTCACGGGAAGATGCTTTGCGGACTGAGTTATCCTAGAATTATGGTTAGAGAACCCATGCTTATTTGTGGAATAATGAGATGAATGCTAGTGAATTTGTCAATGAAACTATCCTATATGGATAGTTATTGTCATGCCATTTCCGGTGGTATGTGGAACATCACATAACTCCTCACGGTTAGAGAGTTATGTCCATAAGAAGTTGGAGAACCCAGGTTTGGGTAATGGACCCAAGTTTGTTTGATGGATAATAATATGAGTTTTG
>JASDQU010100471.1:640200-659482 GCA_032191745.1 Picea mariana | reverse complement strand
AAATAAGGAAAGTGGGCAAAGTGACCTAGAAGATGTTTTTAAGGAAGTTACTTGGAGAGTATAAATAAGAGGAAAATCTCTCTCATTTAAATCACACTTTAACATATTGAATATTTATAGGTTTATGGGGTAACTAAATGATATCTAAGCCGAATTTCTGAGGGAAGGTGAAGAAAAGAAGGCCGCAATTCAAGGAAGGATAAATTATTTTGATGATGTTTTCTAAGGTATGTTATTTACAGGTCATCTCACCATTTTCTCAATAAAGTTTTTTCTAGAATGATTCAGACCATGAAATTGCTATGCCATTGAGGAAACATATCCAAGTATCTGTGGTAAAAATTTCATCTTGTGGGTCGTTGTATTTTTTGACTTACACTCAATGGAAAATAGGGTTTGTGGCTAGTCCTAAAACTAGTCAAAAACATGTGTTTCGGGTAAAAACGTCATAACTTCTTAATAACATATCCAAATTTAGTAAGACAAAATTTTTTGGTTAGATTAAAGTCTCTAGTATGTTGGGTAATAGTTTCTAATCGATTCAACAAATATTACTTGCAGGGCACGCTCTATAAGGTCACTCTCTTGTCATTTTTGCTATAACTACTTTTCTGAGAGGTTACAAGTAGTGAAACCTGGAGGAATCGCATAAAACACACTTAATAACATTGTGTATCAGTTTCACATCTTATTCATTACAGGTACAACGTTATGATTATTTCAAGTTAGGGTTGTTGACTAATCCAGAACTAGTCACGTGAGACTAAAGAAAAGTTTGATATAATGCTAGTCTCTTGTTGTTTAAAGTTAAGGTTTGTAGGTATGTGATCATATACACCAGGTCTATTACATATTTATAAATCATATTTGGATGATGAAATTGATAAGGGCTTTTGGTTGAGGTACAATTTGGGTACATGGTTGAGACAAGTAGTTGATGAGTTCGCACATACATGAGGTGTATAGTTGATGATGATGGTACATATTGATAAGTCATAATTGATGAGTAGTTGACACATGATTGGTACATACTTAGTACATGCTTGGTCTCACTTGTTTATGGTACAGGTTGATTACAGATTGTTTGGTACAGGTTGGTGCATGGTTGATGTACTTGTTTATGGTACATGTTGGTGCATGGTTGATGCACTTGTTTATGGTACAGGTTGAGGTATAGGTTGATGCATGGTTTAGGTTTATTAGTATAGGTTTACAATGGTATATCTCACAGTGATAGTGTGACAGTGGTTCCATCATTCTACTTCTACTTCAGGGTGGTTGGACAGGGCAAGGACAGGTGGTTGTAGCCACCTTCCGGTTGTAGCCAGAGAACATAGGGGGTTGTAGCCTCCTTCTGGTTGCAGCCAGAGAATTGGGGAGTTGGAGCTTCCCTTGGGTTGTATCCTAAGAAACTAGGGGGTTGGAGCCTCCTTCCAGTTGCAGCTGGAAAACAAAGGAATTTGGTGCTTCCAATGAATGTAATTCTTCAAGACATATAAGAAANTATGTGTGTGATTGTTCATTTCTTATTTCTCATTATTGGATAATAATTCTACATTGATATAACACTTGGATTATTTGAAGAAAAAAGATTATAATTACGCTATTACTGACTCAACCCCCCTCTCAGTAATCCAACATCAGTTCTATGCCAAATTGAGCAAGTGCTCATTTTATCAGAAGCAAATTCATTATTTGGGACATATCATTTCAGAGGATGGGATAGTAGTGGATCCTGAGAAGATATAATCCATTAGAGGATGGTAAGCACCAAAGAATGTGACAGAGGTCAGATCATTCATGGGCCTTGCAGGACACTATAGGATATTTATTGAAGGATTCTCAAAGATTTCACAACCAATCACTTCCTTACAAAAGAAGGGTGTGAAGTTTTAATGGACCTTAGATTGTGAAAAGAGTTTCCAACACTTGAAGCAATTATTAACTAGTGCTCCAATTTTAAGGATTGCAGATCCAAATGAAGACTTCATTGTATGCACATATGCATGTAAATAAGGACTTGGTGGAGTCCTCAGTAAAAATGGATTTGTTGTATGTTATGAATCAAGGAAGTTGAAGGAACATGAAAGGCACTATGACACTCATGATTTGGAGTTGGAAGCCATAGTGCATACCTTGAGGAAGTGGAGGAACTACCTCATGGGGAAAATGTTCGAGCTAAGGATAGACCCTAATGGTCTGAAATATTTATTTGATCAACCAACTCTAAATACTAGGCAAAGCAGGTGATTAGAATTTCTTAGTGAATATGACTTTGTTATAAAGCATATCAAAGGGAAAGAGAACAAAATGGTTGATGCACTCAACAGAAGAGTGCATGAGTTGCATGCTACAACCATAATCATGTACCAATCAGATTTGAAAGACATAATCATAAAGGCTGCAAAATCATATTTGCAATACAAGGAATTAGTGGAAAAATTACAACAATGTATTTTGCAGCAAAAAATTGAAGACTATAAGATAGAAAATGATGAAATTCTCATATACAGGGGAAGAATTTATGTACCAAATTCTCAGGAATTGAAAAATCTGATATTGAGAGAAATGCATAATGTACCTTATGTTGGGCACCCAGGTTATCAAAAAACTATTGCAGCTGTCAAGAGCCAATATTAATGGCCAGGAATGAAGAAAGAAGTTGTTGATTTTATTGCCAGATGTTTGGAGTGTCAAAAGGTAAAGGATGAGCATAGACACCCAACTGGTTTTCTACAACCATTACCCATTCCTGAGTGGAAATGGGAAGTTTTAACAATGGATTTCATCACCAAACTACCTAGAACAAACAAGCAACATGATTGTATTATGGTAGTGGTGGATATTCTTACTAATGCTACCCATTTTATTCTAGTAAATCTCACTCACAAGTCAGTCAACATTGTTGATGTTTATATGAGAGAAATTCATCGATTACATAGTATACCCAAGACAATTGTGTCTGACAGAGATCCAAAATTTACCTCAAATTTTTGGAAGGGATTATTTAATGGATTTGGAACAAATTTGAATTTTAGTACAAATTATCATCCAAAATCAGATGGACAAACAGAGAGGATGAATCAAGTGATTGAGGATATGTTGAGGATGTATGTGATGGATAAACCATCAAAATGGGAAGACTACCTACACATAGTAGAGTTTGTTTATAAAAATGGGTGCCAAACATCTCTAAAGATGAGCCCATTTGAGGAACTTTATGGAAGAAGGTGCAACACACCGGTAAGTTGGGATAACCCAACATATAGAGTAGTGGTTGGGCTAGATTTATTCAGGGAAATGGAGGAGAAAATGTTGAAAATAAAACAAAATTTAAAGGCTTCCCAAGATAGGCAAAAAAACTATGCTGATAAGGGCATAACTCACACGGAATTTAAAGTGGGGGACCATGTATTCTTGAAAGTGAAGGCCAACAGAAGTTCCCTGAAATTGGAAAATTGTTCAAAGTTGGCAGCTCACTATTGTGGGCCGTTTGAAATCCTAGAGAGGATTGGGCATGTAGCATACATTCTTTCCTTTCCTACATCAATGACCATTCATAATGTATTTCATGTATAATTGCTTAAGAAATATGTACCTGATGCTAATCATGTTATTGATTGGAATGTAATTCAGGTGGAGAAAGAAGGTGATTTCCAAGTACATTCAGTACGCATTGTGGACCAGAAAATAAAACAGCTCTGGAATCGAGTCATGGGGCTTGTAAAGGTGCAATGGACCTGGTACGGTCCCAAGTATGCAACTTGGGATAATGAAGAGGCTATAAAGGAAACATTCCCGCATATTTTTTAGGATTTTTGAAATTTTGGTCGTATATGTGTACATAAGGCACTGAGGACAATGAATAAATAAGGGGAGGGGATTGTAATACCCCTAATCCAAACCCCAACTGTAAATATAAATGAAAATGTACTTAATTTGGTGAGTTGTTTGATATCATTTTTGTATGCATCTTCAATGGCATAGTGTGCACATGTACTGCGCACTAAAACGATGAAGTGTGCACATTCCAGGATATCGCATACAACAAACTTAAGTGCGCATGATTTTGAGTCCAGGGAGCCTTTGTGTATTTGTTGTGTTTTATAGGCTGATGAGCCATTTATTATAAGCTAGGAGTCTTATGTATTGAATTAGTTCGAAGAGCCTAGATGCTAAAGGCCAGTGAGCCTATTTTTGTATATGTCTATCATTAATAGAATACAACACTGCCTGTATACCGACCATGATAAAAGAGTATGGGGGAGTAAAATGCACTAGTTAGGGAAAGGGGGGGATAAACATTAAGGATAAGGGGCTAAGCTACGGAGCTTAATCCAAAAATGAATATTATATTAATATTCCTTAAAGTGTAAAGTATGGATAATTATTTTATCCTAAGTTTTAAGGATGGGGATAAGTGGACCTAAGTACCTCTCAACATGACAAGTGTCAAGTTGGGAACATGCATACATATAGTTTGGACTTAGTTCATTTTCCATTCATTCATGTCATCATCTTTCACTCACTCATTCATCTATCCTCCGTACCTGTATCCATACATGTACCCGTATTCGTAATCGTACCTGCATGTGTACTTGGTTAGATTAGGAGTTGTATTGAAGAAGAGGGTTTTCAGGCCTGTGGGAGATTAAAGAGGAGGATTTTCAAGCCCATGAGAAAATATCTCTAGGTGATAGAATTGATGGGAATTGATTCCTGAAGGTGCTAAACTACAACTATGGGGCTCTAAGACTCCTTGTCTGGCCTGTTGTTGAAGCCCAGAAAGGAAGTGGGGCAGTTGAAGGACTGTTGAGTAGAGAAGGGGCACAGTTCCTAGGGTGGGACATGAATGTGGGGGATGAGGGGCCGTAGGTTGTTAGTTTGAGTTGGCACCTGTGACAAAGTCTTTCCTATTGTCTGAGATAAATCAACCTAGTTAGGAATCCCTTTACTTGGGTGGAGTTTAGTCCCAGCTCGGGGGTAACCCACTGCTGAGAGTGATGAGAAACATGGTATAAGGATGGGAGGTTCGTGGAAGGTCTGAACGCAGTTGGTGATATGATTACCAAGATAAGTTTCAATTCTGTGTTAAATTACATGATGCATTATTATTTATGTGTTTATTTATGGGTTTGTCCTGTGTGTGGTTTATACCTGTCTTTATATTTATGGGTATTTCCTTTCTATCCTGCATGTATATGTTTACTGTTATTTCCATATGAATCTATGTAGCTACATAATGTATTTGTCTATTTTAAGTTATATATATATAAATTTCCGCAAGAGTTTATGTGTGTATATGTTTTAATTTGCACATAGTTGAATTTGTTTTAAGTGGGATAGCCTAGTTGGATGTTAGGGATGTTACATAGCTACAGTCAATGACGTATCCAGAGGCATGTCGATAATTTATGCAGCTATAGGGAATCGACAAGAATACCACGAAGCCTCTGTGGTGAAATTGGAAGGTATTATTGCCAATCAACTTTTCTCTATTTTAATTGACCCAAGTTCTAACCTCAGTTATATTTCAGCTCAAGTTGATGAGGCATGTTCATTGTAGAGAAAGAAACATGTAAAATCATGGTTGGTCCAGTTAGCTACCATAACAAATAGAAGAGTGGTCAAATTGATTGAAGCATGTATGATTAAAATGAATGGACTATGAACTTAGGAAACCTTGAATATCTTAACCCTAGGTTCATATGACGTACTGTTGGGAATGTATTGGATTGCTCCCCACAAGGCAAGGTTAAATTGTTATGAGAATGTTTTGGAATGTGAAGAAGAGGAAGGGAATGTGAGGAGTTTGCAAGGCATTAGGAATCCAATTTCAATAAGGAAATTATTAGTGTTGCAACTCAAGAAGTTCAACAGAAAAGGGTGTTCCTTGTATGCAATACAAGTGTTTAACTCATAAGATAGCAAAGATGCAAAGGCTAAATATCTCCCAGTATTGTGGGAGTTCATATATGTGTTTCCAGAAGAGTTTCATGGACTACCTCTGAAAAGATATCTCGATTTTTCAATAGATATTTTCCTGGAGCAGTGCCAACATTGAAGTGACCCTACAAGATGAGTACACCAGATTTGATGCAATTTAAGGTACAAGTAAGGGAAATGTTGGATAAAGGTTACATTAGGCCGAGTGTATCTCCATGGGGAGCTCCCACACTATTTGTAAAGAAAAAGGAAGCTACATTGAGGTTGTGTATAGGTTATGGGTATCTAAACAAGATGACCATCAAGAAAAACTATCATTTTCCTAGGATATATTATCTGTTTGATCATCTCAGAGGAGATGCACTATTATTAAAAATCCATTTAAGGTCGGTATATTACTAAGATAGAATTGGGGATAAGGACAACCACAAGACAACCTTTAAAACATGTTATGGACACTACGGGTTTGTGGTGGTGCCTTTTGGGATTAAAAATGCACCAAATACATTCACGTCACCAGAGCGTGAAGACAACTTCTAGAAACTAAAGAATCTATTAACTAATGCCATTATTGTGAAGATTGAAGACTTGGAAAAAGACTTCTTAGTTTTTCTAGATGCTTGGAAGGAAGGAATCAATTGATTTCTCATGAAATAAGGGAAAGTAATTTGTTATGAATCACAAAAGCTAAATGAGCATGAGAAGAAGTATGTTTAGCATGATATATAATTAATTGTTATTATACATGCATTGAAGATGTGGAGGAACTGCTTGCTCGAGAGGAGCTTTTCCCTTATGACAGACCATTGTGGTCTAAAGTATTTGTTTGACCAACCAAGGTTGAATGCTATACAGGTCAGGTGGATGTTGTTGATCAATAAGTTTGATTTTGAAATCAAACATATTAAAGGAAAATAAAATAAAGTGGAAGACATGCTCAGTCAAAGCATTCAGGAAGTACAATTAATAGCAACAAGTGTAGGGTAATCTGACAGTAAGCATAGGATTAAAACCCTCTTGCAGGAACATGAGTTTTTCACTCAATTGAAGGAAGGGTTACAATGAGGTCCTAGGAAAAAGAGGTATGAGGGATATCATCTTGGGGATGATAGTTTTTTGTTGTATAAAAACAGACTCTACATGCCTAATTCAACATATCTGAGACATCTGGTCATGGATGAGTTCCATAGAAGACCATATGTAGGTCACCCTGGCTACCAGAAAATGGTGAAGACAATAAGGTAATTGTATTACTGGTTTAGAATGAAGCAGGACATTTCTCAATACATTGCTAAACTCTTGGAGTGTCAACAGGTGAAAGTTGAGCACAAATATCCTGCAAGTCTATTGCAACCTTTTCCTGTTCCAGAGTGGAAATGGGAAACAATTTCCATGGATTTCATTACTGGTCTACTAAGGACAATCAGGAAACATGACATGATCATGGTTGTAGTGGATAAGATGAGCAAGGAAACTCACTTTATTCCTATCAAATCTAATTTTAAAGCCCTAGACATTGCTAATGTTTTTATAAAATAAATTTTCATATTGCATAGTTTTCCTAAAACCATAATCTCAGCTAGAGATGTTAAGTTCACCTCAAATTTTTGGAAAATCTTATTTGCAATATTGGAAATGCAGTTGGAATTTACCGTGCCCTGCCATCCTAAAATAGATGGTTAGACTAAAAGAGTGAACATAGTACTGGAGGACATGTTGAGGATGCATGCTATGCATCATTCCAAGCAATGGGAATAATATCTACCTCTGGTAGAGTTTGCCTATAACAATGGTTATCATGAATAATTGAAAATGAGCCTATTTTAGGTTCTGTATGGAAGAACATGTAGAGTTCCAATTAGCTGGGACAACCCAGTGAATAAGATCACACTTGGACCATAATTGTTGGAAGTGATGGAACAAGAAATGGTCAAGATAAGGAAAAATATGAAAGTAGCTCAGGATAGACAAAATATTGATGCAGAAAACAAGAGAACACACACGGACTTCAAAGTAGGATACCATGTGTATATCCAAGTGAAACCCAAAATAAGTTCTCTGAGAATGGGAATATGTGCTAATTTGGCACCTCGATATTTTGGACCATTTGAAGTCCTAGACCTAATAGAACCAATAGCATATAGACTTGCATTACCACCTATTGTTAGAGCTCATAATGTGTTCCATGTATATTTGTTATAGAAATTATAGAAATATGTACATGACCCTAATCATCTAATTGATTGGATTGTGATACATGTGGAACCATAAGGATAATTCTTCCCCCTACCCAATGCATCCTAAATAGGAGAGAAATAATGCTCCAGAACTAATCCATCATGCAGATCAAGGTGAAATGGAATTATTTTGGAGCAGATGAGGTTACATGGGTGTTATCGGACAAATCAATTAGTGGAGACACAAACTAATCTCCCTAAATTCAACAAGAAATTAGAACAAAACATGAAAATATACTAAAATTTCCTTAGATTTCAGTTACCAAATAAGAAGAGGATCCAAAAAATACCTTATAAATGTAGTAGACCTGACCTTTCCAATGTGATCTCATCTCCGTCGTAAATCTTATGGAGAATTATCTTAAAAGAAACACAAGCCAATGAATACAAGAATAACAGAGTCTATTCGATATGAAACTATGTACGTGATCAAGGAATCATACAATATGGAAAAGTAACATTCATATAGGAAAGAAAAGAATATTTGTATTAAAGAATGTAGAAGAAAGATATAATCAGATGCCTTGATGTTGTCAGGTTCCTTCCAATAGTTCCTTGCTTCCCACACACTTCTTCTCCATGGATTCTGAGACGACTTTAGATCTGATAGTCATTCACAATATATCTTGACAAAGAAAATCTCATAGCCATCATAGGCCCAAACTCTTGTCTATACTAATATCTCATTAGCTATTCTCAAAATTTCTTCACAAAGTTCACCAAGCTCCAAAACAACTAAGGTAACTTTCCCCATGAGAACTCTCCTCCTTTTATAGGCTGAAAAGGATAGGGTGAGGAGGTTAGGATGATCCCATGATATCAGGGAGGCAGCTCAGATCCAAACCGATCGGAGACCACCTCGACCTTGAAGCTTCTATTCTAGAAGCATCGAGAAGATTCTCATTTTCCTTCGTATGGAAAATTGTCACACCCTTAAAAATAATCAAGGTGCGACGACGTCGCAGAATACTGTGGTGCAGCCTGTGATGATCCTAGATCATCGCTTCCTTAACACTAAGCAAGGTGCAATGATCTCTCTTCATAAGGTTTTTACAAGGGAAAAGATAATTTCCATCTTTCTAGGAAAATGTGTCTTCATTATTCTTCAAGGATTTAGGCCATTGATCCTTCCAAATACAAAGGATAGGTGTACATCATTAATGGTCATAAGGGTGGCGAAAATAATGTGTAACAGTGAGCCCCCCAAAGTATGAAGTTAGAACATAGTCATAGTTGAAATACTTTATTGAGTGTGTGTTGGGAACAAGGAACACGTCGGTCAGAAACCTGCCAACAAAAAAGGAAATATAGTACAATAATATATCATTAATGAGGTCATGGCCACCAAACATACACTCTGGATCCATGCCATTATGACTCAAATCTGAACATAGCCACCAAAACATACACTGTGAATCTATGTGTTAAAGTCTCAAATTTGAACATAGCCACGAGAAATACACAGTGGATATATGCAATAGTACAATCTAAATATACTCCAATGAAACCTGAATCTATCAGAAAATATTCAGGGTCTTCATATCCACTACTCTATAATACAAATCTAACCATGTGAATACATGTGCTGAAGTCAAACATGGTAGAAATCACTTGATTACCGGTCATTAGTGTATACCGTTAACAAGTGTGAGGGAACTCACCATTAATGTCAATGACTCCCAAGGTACACTAGTACAATCCAACGGGTGTTAATTTATGAGTTGAAGTTGAACACTCGACGGAATATCCCTATTAGGGGTCAACAATGAAAACCCACTGTCGAAAGTGAGGAAACCTTCCATTGAGGCATGCAAGTTCCAAGGTACCAATTAGTTTCTAAGTCTAATTCCTGGATAATGAGTTGAAGTCGACAGGAAAAGACTTGTCACAAAAGGGCCTTAATTTATCCCCTATCAATGACACAAAAAAAGGTAACAATATTTGAAGTAGATCAGAGTAACAAGTGATTCAGGCATGACTTAGAGATGGTCGACACAATAGAAGGCTTAAGGAATACATAAATGGCTGACACAATATAATGTTTTCCGGGTTGAACTTCTCTTTGAACATATTGACGACAGAACAATTGTCTTGGAAACACGAACTCAACAAGAGGGATCACAGACCAAATTGTAATCTTATAAAGGAGTATGATCAAGAGACAAGCGGGTTTTCCAACCTAGACACAAAGCAACTGGAAGGGTGTCATGTTCAAAGGTGACTCTTCCATAGAATACAGGTTTAGATACATTTCTTTCCTAATTTTTCACCCACCATGTCTGGCGAGTGCCTCTTTATTTTTACACAATCTTGAGGAGGATAACATATGCTTGAACTGTAAGCTCATTCTTTGGATGAGTCCCTCAGAGTATATTTAATGAACCCTAGGAAGGAGTGGTTCGGTCCCATATGGGCCTTTCAATGATTTTTTTACGAGTCCAAAGAAAGAAAACTTAGGGGTTTTTCATGTTTAGAGAGTCTGAAAAACACTTAAAGAAAACTCCAAAATGTCATTTTTTATAAAGTAGTCTAATGAGACCGAAAAAGAGATAATGTACCACTCAACAGATGTTTTCTTCAAATACTCTAATGAGCATGAAAAGAACAAGATCATTCAGCAATATTTTCATGTTTAGAGAGTTTGAAAAGAGCTTAAAGAGAACTCCAGGGGGTTCCTTTTTCATATAACCTTTATGAGTTCGAAAAAAAAGTGATAAAATTTTACTCAGTTACATTCTCAGGTATTTATGAGCATGATAATTAAAAAAAACTAAGCTTGAGATTATTTTCATTTTTACGCAAGATTAAAAGAAAACAAAACTATGCTTGGGATAGATTTTAATTTTACACAAGCTTAAAACTAGCCAAAACTATGCTTGGACCTGGTTTCATTTTTACACAAGCTTGAACCATAGGAAACTATGCTTGAGGATTCCCAATGCATAATCCACGGATGGTTGGTACTTATCCCCCAGCTTAAGAAGCTAGCGAATTAACTTCAACATGGAGTCCAGAGGCTGTAAGCATTTCCCCCTAAGCTTCATTTCGTCCAACATCAGAGGAAGATGAAATGAATCTTCAAATACTATACATAACGAAGTACTTGACTCAACTGAATAAGGGGGAAAAAACTATTTCATTTTTTAATGAGCTTGACACAGGAACAAGAATTATGCTCAAAAATCTAGGTTCAATCCCTAGACCTTTGTTTCAATGTTTAACGAGGTTTACAGAGAGAGACGCAAAAACTATCCTCGTAAGATGGTTTCATTTTTTAACGAGCTTGAAATCATAAAACCATGCTCAACACTCTCTTCTTGATCATCGCTTCCAAGAGGACAATGCTTCGGAAGGAAACCATGTCAAGGGACAAAACTTGGTCATGGCTTCCAAGAGATCTTCACTCGAAGGAAGAAGCACACTCTGTAAGGAACACATGTCGAGGGTTGCGATAGGTGTATGTAGGTCAGGATCCAATAGCCCTATCGAAGATATCACCGTGTCAACTACCAGATCCAAGTCATAAGATATTGAGCTTACAGTGAAAGGATCATCTTCATCGACAGCTGAAGGCATGGGAGACAATGCCACATAATTGACCTATGGCGAGGGCGATACCGTCTTCATATAAGAACCGTTTAGGGAGGTCATTGAATTGGTAATCAAGTCAGGACCAACCAATGAAAGTTGATCAATAGTCACAATTCATCCATCGTGAGGGAAATATATCACATGAAAAAGAGTGGACACAATAGCTTTCATGGCATAGACATAATCTTGCCCAAGTAGTAAATTGAAATCCAAGGGATCATGGACTACCGTGACGTCAATAACGACATTTTTCTCTCTCAAAGTTATGGGAAACTGAGGAAGGACTCATAAAGGGTGATTTTTTCTTCTGTTAAAAGATAACAAATTCTACATAGCTGGCACAAGATGAGGATAACCCAAAGCTTTCCAAGCAATAGAGGAAAAAATACTAACAGACGCACCTTCATCTATCAACGTCTGAGGAATGTCCCGACCACAAACCTGTATGGTAATATTGAAAGGAATGTGAGAGGGAAGATGAGGTCCAGTTAGTGCACCCCAATAAAAAAGGATAGCTTCATTACTTGGAGGGGGTTCTACAAGAGGAGGAATTCCCCCTAGCACGGTAGATTCTATATCAATGAGAAAAATGTGGGAAGTATTGGGTTTAATCTCTAGCGGGAGAGTAGGATCGACCAGTGACGAGATCAGATCGACCACTTGAGTTGCATTCTCCAAGGGGAGAATGGGGTCAACGGATGGAAATGGATCAACCGCTTGGGTTTCACTCTCGAACGGGAGAGTGGGATTGACCGAGGATGGGATCAGATCGACCACTTTGTCAACTGGTTCAACTAAGGATGTGACCAGATTGACTACCTAATCAACCAAACCAACCGATGAAAAGACTAGATTGATCATGCCATCAATGACAGGTGGATTGAGAGTAAGACTGTGGTAAGAAACTAGAAGTTGAGGCTGGGAAGAAGTCATGTGTTCTAGTAATTTTGAGGCTTCATCCATACAAGGGTAAAGGTGAGTTTGATGACTCCCTCTGCATAACATACACGGGAACTTGACTCTACTTTTCTTCTTCCAAATGGTATCCTGACTAGTTGACGGGATGTCATCAACATGTTATTCAGAGGTTGAGGACATGGGATGGAGAGGGCATGTATACCATGCTTCTATAACCTTGGATAGACTGGGGAAATCCTTAAGAAGATGGCTACCATTACAAACCTTGCAAGGGTACTTTGGCCTACGGGTTGTTTGGGTGATCTGGGCATCATCAACACTCCGAGCACAATTAATAGTAACTAGTTTTTTTCCAACATGTCTGGCAGTGGTTGGAAGTTTGGACCCTTGCTTATTTTTCTTCTTCTTAATCTTCCTTTTATACTTTTTCTTATCCATCGGGTTACTAGCTTCACATCTTTCACTCGATGAAGAAGATGAAAAGGAAGAAGACCTTGAAAGTGTAGAAGGAAAATAAGATCTTAGTCGTGAAGAAGGTGAAGGATCAACATGAGGTTGATGTTCTTCAGGGGAAGTGCTTACAATTGAAGCACTTGCTGCATTTGAGATTACCTGAGTGGAAAATAACCATACTGGTAATCCAATTTCGAGACTTGGAAGGCTCGGAGTAGTGATGTAAGGAGTACCAATGTTTCTGTAAGAAGGAAAAACAAAAGGTTCCCTTGAAGAAGGGGTTTCTTCATTGGTCGTTATGGGAACTGATGCCATTAAACACAAATCCAATCTAGAGTCTACGAGGGGAAAAAAACAATACACGCTAAAAATCTAGGAAGCAAGCAAACAAAAAAAACCTTCTCACAATGAACACACTAGTTGGTGATGAAATCCAACATCGCGGGAACAATGTAAGAAGGGGATGAGATAGAGCCAGTGGAAAAGTTACGTTGACGACCTGCTTAAAGGACTTACACCTTGGTGCAAGCTTCCACAAAATAAACGTGGATTTACCCTCCAAGGAGCCCAAGTGGGTTTGGCCAACGCCGATTCCAGGTACAATGAAGACTTCCCCTTCACCGTCACCTCGTGCATTACCCTAAAGAGAAAGGCCACTAAGGTTACCAAATACAACAATGATACCTGGGAAATAGTTGACAGTCTGATACATGTGCAAGAGCAGGGTAACTGAGCCAAAAATCGACTTAAGAAGACCCACATAGGTTTGTTCTCTCAAGTGACCCCCAATAATACGCGCAACCACTACACCAAGACCAACAAAGCAGGGTTAGTCACGTTGCTAGTCTCAATGCAACGTCATGATTGACCCTTGTGTGATATGGGCTTCCCAAGACAAGAATTTACTGCTCACTAGAAGAAGATTCTATGTTTTTCTATATCGTAGGAAAGTTATCTTTCACACCTATTCCAAATCCCTACACCCTAAGCTAATGTAGGTTTGCTACCAGAAATTATAAAAATGTCTAATCAATTTTTATAAGCACTTTATTTTAAGGCTGTTGTTTACTCAAGAGGAAAATGGCGTGGACTAAATGATATTTTGACTGACTCTAAACAATGCAAAGAAATGAGAATGCAAATATTTCACTTCGATGAAATCTATATTATGAGAAGGAGAAAATGTTTATCATTCCTAGGTGCATAATGTCCCAAACTTTTATTAAACTCATCAATACCAAGATCTTCAAGAAATGAGCTAAAGAGATTGTACACCAATACATGATTCTTTCCCCCCCCCCAAGAACAAAAATGCCAAAAACCATGCAATTTATCTACTTCGAATGCAAGGATGCCCCCAATCTATTTTTTTTTCTTTTAAAACGAACTATTCAGAAAAAAAGAAATGTTCTTTCACTAAACAATTCTAAAAGAAAAAACAATGCTTTGTAACTGAAAGACACTCAAATAAATGACCAAATATTTCAAAAGCACACAGGATAAAACAAAACAAACAAGGATAAAAGAAGATTCAAATACTGTCAAGTAGATTGTAAACAGACCCAACAAATCACCCCAAACACTTATCAAAGATATGGGCAGGGAAAACCATCAAAAACTAAAAACAAATTCACAATTGTCGAAGGCTGGAAGACTAACACAGTGCGTCGATCCTGAATTTTCGCGGGTCATAGAATACCATAGTGCGATGATGTCACACTGTCTCTCAAGGCAGGATGCATCGATCTTAGATTGTCATAGGTGACATAAGATCGCAGTGCGATGATCAAGGAAAAAATGGAAAAAATAAATAGCAAGAAGGTTTTCCAGGGAAATTAAACAATTAGAGAGTCAATTTGGATTAGGGATGATTTTGAGGATGGAAATTTATTTTAAAATGTAGAAACCTTAGTGAACCTTACTAATCCTTCATATGCCAACTACAAAATGTTTGGCAATATGTTTTTGAAAATATTCAAATTTCTAAGTATTTTATATAGTTTGTATAAAATTTTGGTGATTTTTAAGGTAAAATAATTTTATCCTATAGAATTTGGGTGAATCACTTTTATAATAACGAATATTTTTTGGGGAAAACCAATGGAAAATTATCCCATGAGAAACATTTAGTCCGTATAATCATATCTGGTCTGGATCTACCAATGACTCGGAAAACAAAACCCGGGCAATCAAAGCAAAAAGCAAGACAAACTAGGAAAACAAATTGTTCCCCGGTACGGTAGCCAATTTTGTTATCGAAAAAATCGATAAGTTTTGACAAAAACTAATCTCCCTAACTTCAACAAGAAATTAGAACAAAATATGACAGTATACTAAAATTTCCTTAGATTTCAGTTACCAAATAAGAAGAGGATCCAAAACATACCTTTTAAATGTAGTAGACCTTACCTTGCCAATGCGATCCTACCTCCATCGTAAATCTTATGGAGAAGTATCTGCAAAGAAACACAAGCCAACGAAGAAAAAAATAAAAAAGTCTATTCAATTTGAAACTATGCATATGATCAAAGAATCATACAATAGGGACAAGTAATGTTCATATAGGAAATAAAAGTATATCTGTATTAAAGAATGTAGAAGAAAGATACAACCAAATGCCTTGATGTTGTCAGGTTCCTTCCAACAATTCCTTGCTTCCAACGCACTTCTGCTCCATGGATTCTGAGACTGTAGATATGATAGTCATTCACAATCTATCTTGACAAAGCAACACTCATAGCCATCATAGGCCCAAACTCTTGGCTAGACTAATATCTTTTTAGCTATTCTCAAAAGTTCTTCAGAAAACTCACCAAGCTCCAAAACAACTAAGCTAGCCTTCCCCATGAGAAATCTCCTCCTTTTATAAGCTGAAAAAGATAGGGTGAGGAGGTTAGGATGATCCCATGAGATCAGGGAGGTCACTCAGATCCAAAACGATTGGAGGCCACCTCACCCTAGAAGCTTCTATTCTAGAAGCATCGATAAGATTCTCTTTTTCCTTCATATAGAAAATCATCGCACCCTTAACACTAAGCAAGTTGCGACAACGTCATAGGCTACTATGGTGCAGCCTACGATGATCCTAGATCTTCTCACCCTTAACATTGAGCAAGGTGCAACAATCTCTCTTCATAATGTTTTTACAAGGGAAAAGATAATTTCCATGTTTCTGGGAAAATGTGTCTTCATTCTTCTTCAACGATTCAAGCCATTGATCCTTCTAAATACAAAGGATAGGTGTACATCATTAATGGTCATAAGGGTGATGAAAATAATGTGTAACATTGGAAGCTAGAAGATGTCATGATATCGGCATACCCATTTTTCTTTTTTTGTATAATTGTACATACATGGTGTTTTAAACACTAAGGACAATGTTTATTTTAAGGGGGCGGGGGTGGGGGGAAGTGTAACACCCTATTTCCCCCCAAGACTATAACTATGATAATACTCCATATAAGTATGTTTATGAAGCATGTAACTAGGTTTCGATTTAATAAAAACACCAAAATCATTGAATGATAAGGAATAGCCTTGCAAGTATTGGCCATGATACACAATAAATTACTGAAGCAAGAATGGATGAAGTGGCATGGAGTAGGAGTTGAGTTGTTTTTATGAATACAATAGGAAGTTTGTTCAACAATATAATCTATGCTTGCTAATCATAAACTCATACCCCAACGTACCCTAGCAAAATGAACTACGTGTCTAGTTATGAAGGGACAGGAAAGTGGTTGAGGAAGTTAACGACTATTGATGCATTGGTATTTTGGATAAGGAAAGGGACAATTGAATGACTGAAAACATAACCTCATAGTTTCCCCTTCAGGATAGGGACTACAAACTACAAGCGATGTCTAACTGAAGTTGTGCGAAACCTGAGGGGATTGGTCAAAGAAGAGACCAGAGGTGGAAGAACACGAGAGACAAAAAAAGAATTGAATAGAAAGATAGAAACAAAGGAATAAGGGGGGTACATGCATGCATAGACCAATAGAGAAAATAAGAGAATAAAATGGAAAGCTTTCATTGATAAAAAACAAGAATATTGTCTAAATTACGAATGATCACCCTGAATTAGAGAAGACCTGAATTGAGACTGGAGCAAGAAGGACTACAACTTGGTGCTTACTGCACATAAACCGACACTATTAAGGGGAGGTCAATGAGGGAAATTTTAGAAGAGAAGAGAATCCACTGTGTAGAGGAAATTGATTTGAGAAACCACCTGAAAAACTGTAGAGTTCTAGAGCTTGGTGGGAAGGGGGAAACATTTGGTGTAGTAAGAGGAGGAAGGAGTAACCTTCCTAGATCATCTTAGCACTTGGAAGCCAATTGAGTCAGTTCCCCTTGTGGTATCATGACTTAGCATAGGGGTGGCATACTATAGGAAGGCACTCTGGAATATGACCTAAGGTTGGGAGGAAAGGCATCCTCTCTCGGTCATTTGGTATTGGAAATTCATTGATCAGATAAGTATATAAGATGACTTGTTAAACTTATGAATGAGTGATGTATGCACATAATCATATGAATAATGGGAAATGAAAATGACTGCGATTGATATATGAAACCTTTGAATCATTATGATGAAGTAATGTGATCATTGTTAATTTATTAAAACACGAGACTGAATATTTAAGGATGGGTTGTATCGCTATGGACCTAACAACTTTAGAGGAAAGTTTGCAAAACACAGACAAAAATATAATTTAAACTATGTGGTGAGTGTCCTATTATTCAAAGAGATCCCTATGAGGAATGAAGAACCAGGGTCCTAAGGAAGTTGTGGTTATTATGTAGAAATCTTGTGAGATATGAAATATTCCCCCTTTACAAAGTCAAGAGACCTTTGATGGTTTAGAAGTGTTTTTTGGATCTTATGGATTTAGCAGAACCCTTGAAGAAATTCCTGAATACTTGAGTTTAGATTCATATTTTTTCTCTTGAAGGAAATCATGAGTTAGTGGGGATGATTCACAACCTTTGGATTTTCTTGGTGAGAATATTTGTACCATTGATAAGATAGGGTATTGTTGTTGGGAAATAATACCCTACAGACTAGCAAACTAGGGTCAGACTTGCATGCAGATTTTGACCGTAAAGAAATGAACTTTTAACCTACCACCCAAAACTTAAACCCCTCTTCCATGATACATGCATGGAAAGAAACTACTAACCTTTTTACTGATGTTTGGTGTAGATCCTCCATTGCGCTCTTGACCGCTTGCTTGCACTGCTCCTTCCAAAGTTATCCTGCAATCAAAACAAACAACCACGCATGCATGTTATTTTTCTACTTGAGGGTTATAAATTAAGCATAAATTACACAAACCACATATAACTCATGCATTGGGACGGGAAAAGTATTCTTTTATTATTTTCAAAATGAATCAACTTACAATAAAATTCGAGACCGACCACCGCTCCTTGATCCTGATCCTAGGCTCCTCCTCTTCTTTTGTTCTCCAACTGCTTTGCGTTAATTCTCCTTAGGCTTGAGAAAAGGCTAAAGGGTTGGGACAATGGATTCGGAAAATGGGCAGATTTTCTTCGCTATAATTTTCCTCCTCCAAATAGTACCCCTACCCCTTCTTTTATAGGCTAGAATGAGCTAGGGTTTTGGACGAACTCTCGGCCATGCATGGTCGAGAGTTTCAGTTAACTGACCCATAGCTTTTTGTCCTATCGACAACTTTCCTATTTTTGTGTTTTGTTAGGTAAACGCGGGCTGTAGTAGGCCTGCCAGCATTCACACGCGTGCAGTAGTGGGTTAGGGTACGCGTACCTTTACCCAAGAGGATTTTCAAAGAGGTTGTTCAACAGATGTTTTGGAAATGAAGGGATATGAGTTGGCCTGATGCCAGGTAAGCATGTGTGGTGCAATTTAGGGTTATAACAGATGCCCCCTAATGTGTGAGGTCAGACGAGCGTCTGATGGCCAAAAAACATTACCAATCTTTGACCAATCTGTACTGATATGTTGAATGAGGGAGCCCAAGAATCAACAACCAGGAGGTGTCGTCTACAAAATACCAAATGTCTCACCGAGGCAGGCATACCCATGCTCGGGATAAAATAAAACCATGGCTACCAATCAAATACACTGTAGATCCATGTCAAATAACTAT
>JASDQU010100471.1:605028-618575 GCA_032191745.1 Picea mariana | reverse complement strand
AGCTGAAAAAGTCCCTATATGGTTTAAAACAATCACCAAGGATGTGGTATCAAAAATTTGATACTTATATGCTGGGACTTGGCTTCACAAGAAGCAAAGAGGATCACTGTGTGTATTTTAAATTAATTGGTGATCATTTGATTTATTTGGTCTTGTATGTGGATGACATGTTGCTAATAGGAAACAACAAGGAGATTATCTAGGATGTGAAAACTCAGTTGTCCTCTAAATTTGACATGAAGGATCTCAGTCCTTCAAATTTCATTTTAGGCATGGAAATTAAAAGAGATCAAAAAAGGAGGAAAATTTGGTTGAATCAGAGAAAATATGTCGAGACAATATTGCAAAGGTTTAATATGTAGGAATGTAAATCGGTCAAGTTTCCTATTCCTGTTGGTGTAAATTTATTTGCGGATCAGTGTCCCAAGACACATGAAGAAGAGGAGGACATGTCTCATGTTCCATATGTGAGTGTAGTTGGAAGCTTGATGTATGAAATGGTCTATACTAGACTAGACACTGCACATGAAGTAGGAGTTTTGAGCATCTATATGTCAAAACCAGGGAAGGAGCATTGGACAACAGTAAAAATGGTTTTCAGGTATTTGCGTGGCACTACTAGCTATGGATTGTGCTATGAAGGAAGACCAGAATTGGACAGAGTGGTGGATATACATGGCTTTGTGGATGCAGACTGGGCTGGAGATCTAGATCGTAGGAGATCTACAAGAGGGTATTTTCTTAACCTGTTTGGAGGGGAAATAAGTTGGATGAACAAAAGACAGGCTGTAGTGGCACTTTCAACTACAAAATTTGAATACATGGCAGCTAGTCATGCAAGTAAGGAAGCAATATGGTTACAAAGACTGTGTTCAGGCATTGGGTTTGTACATAAAGCTGTAAGGATAGTGTGTGATAGTCAGAGTGCAATTTTTTTGGCGAAGAACTCAGCTTATCATTCAAAGACAAAGAATATTGATGTTCAATATCACTTTGTGAGAGACATGATTGAAGAAAAGAAAGTATTACTGATGAAGGTGGACACTTTGGAGAATGTTGCAGACTCATTAACAAAATATGTGAGCACTAAGAAGTTCTCTTGGTGTAGAAGATCCATGGGCATTGAAGCCCTAGATTGTTCACTATGTAACCCTGTAACCCCCTGAATGCAAAGAAAACGACAAGTGGGAGAATGTTGGGTATGTGTTATATTTTTTTGGGTCCATATTTTTCGGAACTACATTTTTTGGGACCGCATTATATTTAGGTGGTTTTTTGGCACATGGTTTCTTTGCCGATGGTTTTCTATTTTCGGTTAAGGAATTAGGGTTTTGGACTAATCCAGGTCATTGGGTTAGGGTTTTGGATGCCACTGGCTCCTATATGTATTTTGTATTGTAAACATTGTAATACAATGAATGAATATAGAATATGTTGGTTTTCCTGGTTTGGGTTTCCAGGGGAAAAATCTATGTGTAATGTTTGTATTTTCCATTGTATCTTTTCTGTTCTTTTCTGAATATCTGTTTACATTTGATATTGTACAAGTTTAGGATTTACAAGGATTACTGGTAGATCCATCCAAGATCACCGTTATAGTTGATCTACCCCCTCCCACAATAGTTAAACAGCTACGCACTGCATTGGGACACACAGGCTACTACAGGAAGTTCATTAAAGGATATGCTCAAATCACAACACCCATGGAGAAGCTATTGAAGATGGATTGTCAGTTTATTTGGATTGAAGAATGCCAACAGAGCTTTGACACACTAAAAGAGAAAATGGTTATTACGCCCATTTTAGTTTTTCTAGACTGGACCTAGGAATTTCATGTACATGTCGATGCGTCTTCTATTTCTCTAGAAGTTGTGTTAGCACAACCAAGAGAAGGAGATATTGACCACCAGTTAGCCTTTGCTAGTAGGAAGCTATCAACTGCTAATATTAAATAAACCACCACTGAGCGAGAGGGTTTAGATATGGTGTATGCACTACAGAAATTTCGCCACTATTTGTTGGGAGGACACTTTAAAATGTTTACTGATCACTCCGTGCTGAAATACCTAGTCAACAAGCCAGTGTTGGGGGGAATAATATAGATATGGATTCTGTTATTCCAGGAGTATGAATTTGAGATCATATTAAAACTAGGAAGAATGAAAAAGGGTCTTGACCACTTGTCAAGGCTGGAACATGGCAAAGAAGCCCCCAGTTTGGAGGATACACTACTAGATGCACAACTACTAGCCATTAGAAATATCGATGACCACTTCGCAGAAATATTCCAGTTCCTATCAAAAGGAATGACACTTATCTAGGTGGATATCGGTGGCCACCCACCTTTTCTGACTGGCTCAAAACAGTTTTCTGGCAATTTTGGCAATTTACTATTTTTAGCAGGTTTTAACTTCCGGGGCCATTTTGAGGGCCTAAATGAAGGTTTTTTGAGATCGAGGTTCTCAATGATAGCCAAAGGCATGATTGAGCCCCCAAAATGAATCTCCTCGATGATACCTTTCCAACGAGCTATCACATGCCTAAAACGGATATCGTATGCAAAAGTTACAACCCCGGGAAGTTGATGTACTAACTTACCCAAACGGGGCCCACATGACTTTTGGCGCTTCATCTCCTAGGGTTAGGTTTTTGGATGTCTATGAATTTTGGCATTCTCTTCTATTGTAAAAAGGCCTCTAGAGCCTCATTGTAATCATCTTCTCACGGATGCGAGTAGCAGCCACATCTCTTCTCAGAGATAAGCTACCAACGCCCTAGCTAGTTTATTTCCATTCTATCTGTAAGCATATTTCAGTCATTTGTTATTAATGAAATGAAGTCTTATTTCCATTGCATCTCTGCGTTTATGTGTATTTCTGTATTTCATTGTGTTCCTACATAAATCTGTATCATCGACTCTCCTTCACAATGGGTGGGGCAACACTACTTTGAATATCAACGCTCCCTTAGGGTTCATGGGAGCGCTAGCCCTCCTTGAATGTGGATGGGGGAGCACTGACACTCTATGGTGTATGATACGGTGTGTGTGATTCACAAAAGTTTTAATTTCATAAGTGTGAGTGCGTCGGCGTGCCTCTAACACTGCTTGGGGAGTGTTGATGACTTTCTACTCAGTTTCTATCTGCGAAACCTCCTCAATTCACCTTCTTGCACCACAGATCTCATCTTGCGGATCTCCAACGCAGTAGCTTTGATACCACTTGTTAGAATTGTCATTGCGGAAGACACAATTCACATATGATAATTAACAATCACACACAGATTATAAACATAAGGATTTCACGTGGTTCACCCAAACGTTGGGCTACGTCCACCAAGCATAGGCCTCAATTGTCTTATTATTCCGACCATGGAGATTACAACAGACTAGCAAGTTCTCACTCTGTCTCTCTCTCTGCCTCTAGGTGCTTACATGTATTTATATACATTTACAAGAAACTGATTATTAAATGCAATCCCTATATCCATATTCTAACTTGGTATATTTAGTTGTAACTAACGCAGAATAATAGGATCCAAATCCATCCTTGGAGGAATTCGTTGTCACCAAATCCCAACAGAAAGGAGGCATATGTGCTAATTTAGAGTTGTAATTAACAATGATCCCTCTTAAAAAATTTCCCTTGGAGATGCTATTTTTTCCAAAAACCAATGAAGATATAGTTTCTGGTCTCTACATATTCAATTTTGGATGGGCTTAATGTAAATTATGCAACCCGAAAGAAATGCACTTATAGTTTATGGTTTCCATATATTCAATTTTGGATTTGCTTAATGTAAATTACGTAATACTTATCTATTTTGCATAGATCTTCAACCAAAGATGCAAATGTTTCTCGTACAATTTTTCCTACTACTCCTAATTCATTTAGTTCCAGATATTGTAAACTATGATTGGAAAAGGTATTTCCTAGGAAGCCTTAATCAATTTTGACATAAAAACAATTACTAGGATTCGTTTGAATAGTTCTTGCTCCTTAGAATATATGTATAGGAGTACATTAAAGACTGGTTACTGTTTTGTTTTTCAGAAACATGCTATAGCGACTACAAAAAGTCAAAGTTAAAGGAAACGAGGTTAAAGGAGATAAAAGACAAGGTATGCATTTTCAAAACTATATTGTTCCTTTTCCCCAATCGCCTAATATCATAAACATAACTTAGGAATAATTTGAAGAACACATATTAGAAAATGATAGAAATAACAGATGTTAAAAGCTATCAAATGAAAGGGTATTGCACTGTACATACCAACATTGACTAAGTACTGAGTAACAACCATATTTTTAGATTAGATGCATTTTTTGTACACTACAAGAGATTGTCTATTTGATGCATTTCAAGTTCTACTGCATTTCCTTTATTCTTCCATTTAGTTGTGAAATGGATTGATAGATCACTTCTTAAATTGTTTACACAATGACAATTTGGAAGCATTAAAGTCATATCAATACGAACTGGCATCCAATTTTCTGTACCAATTGCACAGACTTCATGATGTTGACACATCTATTTAAAAGATGTGGTTGATTACATCAGCAACCCTAAATGAAATTGAGAGATGACTATGGGGAGATACGTTTTTCATAAGATGGCTAGTGTAATATCCCTCTCTTGCACGCACTGAGCAAACTTATTCTTTGAGGACACTTGCTTGCAAGTGACCCAGATTATTATACTCTTGGTCGTTTGATTATGATTATGAGGCATTATGGATATTGTGATTATATGTTATTTTGTGTATTTACATAGACAAGTTCTATTGGCTGGGTTCTCCTGAGTGTGAAGGACTTTGGACCTCGAGGATACAGAGGCATCGATGAAACCCCTTGGACTTTGGATCGAGTCAGGGAGTGGACTATTGGGGTTTGATTATTGTTGATATGACATATGCACATCTGATTAGATGTTATGATGATTGATTNATTGTGATTATATGTTATTTTGTGTATTTACATAGACAAGTTCTATTGGCTGGGTTCTCCTGAGTGTGAAGGAATTTGGACCTCGAGGATACAGAGGCATCGATGAAACCCCTTGGACTTTGGATCGAGTCAGGGAGTGGACTATTGGGGTTTGATTATTGTTGATATGACATATGCACATCTGATTAGATGTTATGATGATTGATTTTATTTTTGACATGATTCGTTGATGATGCAGGCTGACGATAGCTTGCTGACCAGACTCACACATGGAGTAGAGGGGTCACGCATGACAACCAGAGACGTTGAGGGAGAGGTGTGGACAACAACCCTACCACAACCTACTAGCAATCATGCCATGGCTCAAACTGTAGGTTAACAATTAACTAGTTCGAGAAGACCCACGATGCTGTGAGGGCAGACTGTGACAATTGCTCACGATGATTCTAAGGGGCGCGCAATAAGGTAGGGGCCTTATTTCTTAGAGGCCCTTAGTCTCCCACAATATCACCTGGCAGAGTATTGAATCTAAGGGTTTTTTATGTCTACCAAGTCAATCAAGAGGCGAGTGGAACCCTTGGAGCACGTAGTGCATCCTAAAGGGCACGTCGCGCAAGAAAAATGGAAAGAGGTGAGTGGCACCCTTGGAGAACATAGTGCGTCCTGAAGGGAGCGTCACGCAAGAAAAACAAAAAGAAGTGAGTAGCACCCTTGGAGCACATAGTGCGTCCTGAAGGGCATGTCGCGTAAGAGAAACATAATGAGGCGAGTGGCACCCTTGGAGCACCTAGTGCGTACTAAAGGGCAAGTCGCGTTGTTAACTAATAAGTGAATAAACCCATATGGCCTTAGAACGATGATGTGATAATAAATATTTAAAAACAATCTCCCTAATAAAAATTTCACCCAACCTAGGAAAATAAAATCTAGGTCTAAGTGATACTTGTTGTAAAATAATAATAATAATCATTAAACATGTGACGAGAAGGGGGTAAGAAATTCAATTAATTTATTGAAATCAAATTACTTTGGGGAATTAAATTAAAAAAAAAAAGGGAAATGATTGTTTTGTTACATATGCTAATTAAAATTTAATAATTAAAATGAAAAAGGGGTAAAAGGTAATTTTTCTACACTTGCTATTTGAGTTTTAGATAAAAAGGGAAAAGAGGGAAACTTAAAAGAATTAGGAAACTAAGGGAAAAAGGGGAAACATAAAGAAAAAGGGAAACATAAGGAAAAAGTAGAATGACTAACTTAGTGAGGAATCTTGCCTTTAAGAACTTTCTAAATTGAACTCAACTAGGAATTTAGTAAGGGCGTAAGTAATTAAAAAGTGTAAGGGAATATGGGGACTCCTAGGAGCAATTTTAGGAAAGATTTTAGGTGGGTGAGGGAAATAGGAGTAATTAAATAATTAATGAAATTAATTTCTGGTGCAACTAAGGGGATGGGTGACATGTGTACGGGGGAGGTTTTTTTTCTGAATTAAATAAATGAAAAATAAATTAAATGGGAATTTGGGAAAGAAATCACTTAGAAACTCTATATAAAGGATGGAGGAGGATGAGTATGAATCTCTTCTTCATGCATAACGTTATGCTACATAATTTTTGACTTGACTGACTTATCTTGTGGGAGTTGGGATACCTAGCTCGGGTAATGAGTGGTAGCTCGACCTTGTGAGGTGAGTTGGTTGCTGGTTGTTCTTTGGTTTAGAGTGTGTGGCCCCTTTGCGGCTCAGGGGGCTCAGGGGGAAGAAGAGTACCCCTAGCGTTGGTTGGGAGGTACTGGTGAAGTCACGTCGGTCGAAAAGCAGGAGCTAGATGGAGCACGCGTGGGATGACTCAGAGCTGTCACCTTGGGCTACGATACGCCTGTGTTTATTTGAATGGCAGATAAATATGGTTCTTGCGCTTTTATTTATGTACTTTTAATTATGTACTTAAAGTGTTTTACTTAGCATTTTTAATCAAGAACTTAATTTCATCATAGCTTTATGCTCGCTGCAATGAATTGAATCCCTTGGCAATCGATCCCTGAATGCTATGACTATTCTGTCTGTTTTAATTATTATTATGAAGAGATTGTGCTTTATCTTTCGTCATCATCCCTATATCATCAGTCCATGCCTGAGCAGTCGACGAGGAGTCGGATCAACGATCTTCACTTCAGTGTTAATAGACCTATAGATCCTAATGCCCTGCTTTTCTTTGCATGGATGATGAGCGAAGGATAGTTTTTCCCAACTATCTACCCCTTCTTAGCTCTGCATTGGTTGTTCTTGGTTGAGTGATTGTCTTGCACCTTCTTGTGAATGGGAACCTCTGTGTATTGTTCATCTTCGTTTTCTGCGATTTTCATGACCACGTTTATTTTTATGTATGGACTACGTTTCAATACATTCCACTGCAATTTTCCTCTGCAATTATTACTTTTTAATGGCAAATTTTACCTTGCGACCTTACCGTTGGTTTATACTTTTTGACTGCTAATTTACCCTTCATTGGACAATGTTTTCTTTTATATCTTATGACTGAGTTGAATCTTCATGACAGAGTTTTCCTTACCTTTTATTGACAACGAACTTGATGTTAAACTCAATGAATTTTTTTGAGGGTGAGGATTTAGCAAATTTCATTTTTTAAACTCAACGATTTTGATTGATAATACTATTATAACCCTAAATTGCACCACACATGCTTACCTGGCATCAGGCCAACTCATATCCCTTCATTGCCAAAACATCTGCTGAGAAACGTCTTTGAAAATCCTTTTGGGTTAAGTAACACGCGCCCTAACTCACTACTGCACGCGTTTGAACGTTGGCAGGACTACTACAGCCCGCGTTTACCTAACAAAGCACAAAAACAGGAAAGTTGTCGACGTGAAAAAAAGATATGGGTCAGTTAACTGAAACTCTCAGCCATGCATGGCCGAGAGTTCATCCAAAACCCTAGCTCCTTCTAGCCTATAAAAGAAGGGGTAGAGGTACTATTTGGAGGAGGAAAATTATAGCGAAGAAACTCTGCCCAATTGCCAAATCCATTTGTCCCAACCCTTTAGCCTTTCCTCAAGCCTAAGGAGAATTAACGCAAAGCAGTTGGAGGACAAAGAAGAGGAGGAGCCCAGGATCAGGATCAAGGAACGGTGGCCGGTCTCAACATTGATTGTAAGTTGATTCATTTTGAAAATAATAAAAGAATACTTTTCCCGTCCCAGTGCATGAGTTATATATGATTTATTTAATTTATGCTTAATTTCTAACCCTCAAGTAGAAAACTAGCATGCATGCGTAGTGTTTTGTCTTGATTGCAGGATTGTCTTTGGAAGGAGTGGAGCAAGAAAGAGGGCAAAGCGCAACGGAGGATCTACACCAAACATCAGTAAAAAAGGTTAGTAGTTCCTTTCCATGCATGTATGTGAAAAGGGGTTTTAAGTTTTGGGTGGTAGGATAAAAAGTAATTTTGTTTACGGTCATAAATCTGCATGCAAATCTGAACCCTAGTTTGCTAGTCCGTAGGGTATTTTTCCCAACAACAAAGTTGGTGACTCCACTGGGGAGAATACTCTTTAGGGTTTTCCGGATTTAGTTGAGGTTTTTGGGTAGTTTAAAGGATTGGATTTTCTATTTCTTTGCATGTCTATTTTCTATTAGGTCAGAGCTAGCAGGGAACTTGGTTCTTTATACCAGTTTTTCCTTGACTGTTGCTTGACGATGATTATCGGGACACACAGAGGTACACACGGCCTGCAGAAGGCCTGCACGCATGTAACTCGTGCCCTAACCTCTTACAACCCACGTTTGAACGCTAGCTGTAGAGGTTTCAGTAGCGTGTAGGAGTCAGAAAGCTTGAGAGGCAGTCCTCCTCTTCCCTTTCAGAATTATACATTCTCAGGGGGCTTTCTGGACCCTGTCTGAGTCTTGCTGGTTCATAGTCTTGTCTCAGTTTGCTTTATTGCGTTTTGTTGTTCTTTGCAATTATTTTTCTTTTCTATTGGAAGAAGCATCCAAGCCTTCAAGAGACCCTAGTTATCAATACCAGAGGCCTCTTCCTGGTCTGGGCTGCCTATATTTATTTTTGTCTTAAATTTTAGACATACACGCAGCCTATGCAAGTGCAGCCCGCGGGTACACATGCTCTATTGTAGCTCAGCATGCGTTTGCATGCATGCTGTTTTAGTGACAGTAGCGTGCTTGACAGGCTGCTTTTTATCAAGGTGGGGCAGTCATCCCCTCTTTTGGTGAGAAGTAATGCTCTCAGGTGTTTAGGTCTAGGGCTGAAAAATCAGTAGGTTAGGTTCTCTTACCCTTAGCCTGCTTTTTCTTAGTTGATAGTTGAGATAAAAAGAAAAAAAAATAAATTTTGTTTTATGGTTTTTAGACAAGCACAAGAGTCTTTGCTTTCTTGATTGCCATTGGGTGTCTTTTCTTTGATTCTCTGCGATCTGCGCTTTAAGCCAGAATTTTTTTTTCTTGGTTTTAGGCTTGTCGTTATTTTCCCTTTGTTGCTTGATTTGCACATAAATAAATAAAAAAAAGAGAAAAAAAATCTTTTCATTTGCTTCTTTGTTCGAAGATTGTGCTTCTGCATCAATAGCTAGGAAGAAGTCTTTTTGTTCATAAGTTTTGCAGTGAATTTAGAGCATAAGTAACTCGTAGTCGAGCGAATGTCCTTTATGTTTGCTGCATGAAGTCTTAGAAAAATTGAAAAGAAAAAGAAGTCTTTCTTTGTGAAAAGTTGTTGATTTTTGCATTTTGTAAAAGTTTTTTGTTTCCAGCATTTCTTATTCGTTTTTCTTTGAGTCTTTACACATCATCAGTTTCACCTTCATACCTTGTGACTTGAAAAATCCCATAAAAGCAACGCTAATTTAAAATCTGTTAGACTTTTTTGTTTGTAGGGTTCATACACTAGTTCAGGACTAGGGCCTTGGATTAGGTTGGAGAGGAAACTCTCCAAGGCCACTCAAATTCAAACATTGGAGTCTGTGATAGGGAGTGTAGAAGTCCAGTTACATGGAAGTTATCTGGGACCCCCCTCTAACACAGGGGATAAACACGAGGTCGTGTGAGGAAAGGTAGCAGAGATAACCCCTCCAAAGCTGGACCAAGCGTAGTGGAGAACACATATCGAGGATTTGTTTTGGGATTCTGTCGTTTGCATTTGCTACGGGGCTTTATGGGTCTCAAATCCGTTCGAGGTCCTTAGTTGTCTTCCGGACCATTTTCTCTCGATACCCTTGACAGGTTTCGGGCTTGATACCCTGCTCATTGTGGTCTACCCGACTATCGACTGTACCCGCCTGGTGACTGTTCGCGTGCTGGCAAACTAGTTGCCAATCTTGTTAGGGACATACACAGGTGACTGCGGGGGTATACCACGGTACCTAGGACAGACATCGGGCCACGCTTTGCAGAGTATACCCGGAGGGTGCTTCCATTTTCGAGTTTCACTTGCACTGGTAAGTTTCTCTAGTGTTGGTTGTTGTAACTGTTCTTCCAACTAGTTTAGTGTTTGCTTGACTTATCTCTTAGGGGCTTCTTTTTTAGTGTGTGTTACTGTTTGAACATGTAGAATACCTTAGCGTGTCTTGGATCTTCTCACATAGTGGAGGATCCCGAGCTCCGTCGGTCACAAAGGCTTCTGGGCCTACCGCCGGTTATACTGGAGCCACCCCCGCCCCCATTGAGGCGGAAGCTAGACCAACAAGGGTCTTTCGAAGCAACCGGGTTACAAACCATTGATCCCGAACAACTCCCAGAGGAATCAACCGCCAACCTTGGCTCGGTTGAAACCCCAACCACTGATACTTGGCCATTGGTCAGTGTACCAATCCTATTTTATGAACACCTGTCAGTGCCTCACACAACTATGGAAACAAACGTTGTTACCTCCTCTGGGAATTCTTCCATTCCCACCACCGTTGCTACCACAGGAGAAGCATCTCCTAACTTGTCGTCGTCGGTCCGAGCCACCATGGTCTCGGTCGCAACTACGTCACATAGTGGACCGATCCCATCTATCGCGGCGACCACACCTTTCTTCACACCTAGTGCGACAGGCCCTCCGTTTTCATATGGTATGCCTAGTTCGGGTACAAGTCCTGCACTCACTTACTCCACTTTATAGAATTTGGGTCTGGGGGCAGGGAGCTCTAACGCTCCTCTGCAAGGTCAACTTGGGGGCATTCCTGTCCATTTCAATGTTTTTCCTTACACTGGAGGTCATATCTCTCCTTCGTCCCCTTCGCTTGGTGGTCTGCATCAGCAGTCCGTCGGGCAGCCTGCACACACGAGTTCATTTGGAGCCAGGAGTCAAGGAACACCTGCGCACACTATGCCGGTAGGTTCGTCACCGTTTTTTTGGAACGGGACGTTTGGTAACAACACTTTCGCATCCACTTCTTTCCCATCTGGGGGCACTCCCATATTTGGAAAGTCTACTCCGGTGCAGGGTACTATTCCTGCGCCGGGGGCACATATACCAGGACCTTGGAACTTAGGACAAGGATCTGTTCCCTCCTCTGGAATGCCATTATGGGGTAATTCTTTCCACAATCAATGGAACCCCGGACAGACTTCTATGCCTCTCCCAGCAGGACCGGCATGGGGTAATCCTTCCCAAAGTCCGTCAAACACGATGAATGCCCAACATCCTATGTCATTTATGGGGAATCAACCAATGATGTCTCCACAGATGCAAAATCATTACGCTGGTCAGGGCCATGGTTTCTACCAGAACCCGGGCCAACAGCCAAACTTTTCCTAGCAACCTGGTGCCAATCAAACTCCAGGACCCTTTTTTCCAAGCTATCAGCAACAACCCAAACTACCATTCTTGGCAACGTTACACTTGCCAGATTTGACAAGGTTGTTAAATGATCCTATTTGTCACGATCCACGTTGGCCTCCTATGCCAACGAAGTTTCCTTCGGACATTCCAAAGTTCGAGGCCAAGCCTGACGAAGATCCAAGTGATCACATGACTACTTTCCATCTTTGGTGTTCATCTAACTCATTGAAAGATGACTCCGTTCAGTTGTGATTGTTTCAACGCACTCTCATCGGGAGTGCCGCAAAATGGTACATCGAGCTCGATCGCTCACCATACTCTTCCTTTGGCGAACTAGCGATGGCCTTCCTTAACCATTTCCAGTTACCTGTGAGATACGACGCTGGCATAGAGTTGCTCGCCAATTTCGAACAGACAATAGCGGACCATAGCTTTGATCATATCCAAGAGTGGAGACGCCGAAAGAGTCTAATTAAAGTACCAGTCCCACCAGCATTCCTGCTTGAGTGGTTCCTTAAGTCTCTGGTCCCACAATTATCCAAAGACGTCGCAACTTCTGGGGTTTTCTCCGAAGAAGATGCCATCATGAGGGCTCAACGGTTTGAGCTTATCTATTCTAAGTCTGGTTTATTATACAACATCTTGTCGGATGCACCACGATCAATACTGGATAAAAATAGACAGAGAGCTGGACCACATGCCGATGGTATTGTTGGTTCAGCCCAAACCAAGTCCGCTGAGCAATTGACAAAACAATTGCAACAATTATCTATACAACACTCAACAGCCAGCCAGACTACTGCTTTGGCTCCTCCTCCTACCCAAATGTCGGAAGTACACTCCATGCAGTCAACTAACCCAAAGGTCAACCAACAGCCTGAAGGGAAGAAAAAAAAATAAAAGAAGGGTAAGGGGGAGAAAAAACCCACTGATAATGCTGGCGAGGGCACCACGGAAAAACGGAAGGCGAGGTATCCGTGCAACTTGTGTGCGGAAGACCACCCAACCCATCTGTGTCCTTGACTTGCAGAGGCCCAAAAGTTTGTCACACAGCAAAAACAAGCCGTGCTGACTAATCCCTTTCAGCATGGGAAAAATTTAACTCAAGCCTCTACAAGTGCTGAAGGGGGCAGCCAAGAAGCCTGCCCTCCCCCAAACAATTCCTCATCCGCGAATGTATATATGGTTAGGGGTGATGCTTTAATAACGACTAGAGCACACGACTATAGTAAACCAAGCACCTCTGAGAAGGGTAAAGAAGCCGAACTCCCATCTCTTCCTCTACATATTGAGAAGACGTTGGGAGAAACAATGACACACATTCCGAAGGGTGCATTTAAGAAAGCTTCTCACAAGCCAAATGCAAGGGCCGCCCAGAATTACTCTGTGGTGGAAGATTTATCCCAAACCCCTTGTGCTATGTCTGCTTTGGAGGTCCTCCAAAGTTGCTCTGCTCAGAGGAAATCCTTGTTGACTGCTTTAGGCTCTACTGAGACTTGTAACCCGGGTACCATCATGCTAGATACAACTGACTTAAAACCTCGTCTGCCTTACCACGTGGCGTTTCATATAGTATTGGCTCATCCCATGAAAACTTTTACATGCAATATCTTTCACACGATGATCGATGAGGGCGCCTTGACATGCATTATGTCGTTAGCATGTTGGAAGGCCATTGGCCAACCCGCTTTGTCTCCATCACCTACTCTCCTCACTGCGTTCGACGATCGTTCTTTCCGACCACATGGCATCATTCCTTCTTTCCCTGTGCAGTTAGGAGGGAAGACTGTGTGTCTCGAGGTAG
>JASDQU010100471.1:587347-600196 GCA_032191745.1 Picea mariana | reverse complement strand
GCGTTTTTACCTCCAACCACGTTTTCGATGATATTACCTGTGTGAATTCCTAGCATTACCTCAACATATTTGATTGATTCCTCACGACGAACACCTAGTACCCTCTGTGTTTTTTTTTGTGTAATGGTCACGTTTTAATATCATAGACGAAGATGTAGATATTAATGTGTAATGGTAGCATTTTTATTTTATAGGTTGCAATTATCATGACCTCGTTTTAATGTGTAATCTATGGAAACGAATTCAGAATTATCTACATCTGTGAGTTTAACAGTCATTTTAGGACAGTGATTTTTAGACATTTCTTAATGGCGATTTTATATTCATGGTTCGACAGAGATTTCATTTTTGGTAGAACAACAAAATTATATTCTGGTATGACAACGATTCATATTAATTGAATGAAAATGATATTGTAGTTTCATTATGGCTATGTATTGGCAACGATTTAACATGCAAGGTGTGTCTACGATTTGATTATTTTTCTACAACAATTTCATATATCAATTCTGTTATTTATATATTGATAAACAACTTTAACCTAGACAACAAGTACCTCTGCAACAACTACCTCTGCGTGATGTGTGGAAAACATTTACCTATGCGTGTTGCGTAGACAAATATATCATATCTAAGGGACAACAAAATGTCGGATAGCCTTAATAGAAATAATGATTTGCTATTACTGTACAACTGCGAAATTATAATTCTTTATATAACAACGGTTTCGTAATTGACTATGGCTGCGATTTCACCATAATGATTCAACAAATATATCTCTTGAAAATTGATAGGCTGCTGACCTTGTATATCTCAGCGGAATTTATTGTATACCACAACGAGCTTAGACATCATTTAATTTGTTGCCATCAATAGTAATGTACAATTAGACAGTGTGTGATATGTAACGTCATAGTATTGGACAATAATATGGTTATGAGACAACAACATCATTACTAATAGTTTCTTTAAACATGGATGATTATAATACTTATTGGTGTTAGAACCAATAGTAACAACCTATATATATATATATATATATATCATGATTGAACAACAGGACTTGTGAAGAAAAATAACCTCGATCAAAATCTATGGAGAATCAAGAACCTTAAAAGTAAAAGTAAAATCATGAACATTTTATGGGTAATCTTTTAATCTAATTGTTTTTTATTAAAGAGGATAGGATTGATGGGTTATCAATATTTATTCGGTAGCAAAGTAATACATACTTATAATAACTAATAATTAATATTTAATAACATGGTAATAACTAATACAAGGATTGAGGTATTCAATTCTGAATTTCAACCATTTAAATTTAAATTTACCATATGTGCAACGTTTCATCATTCTATTATCTAAAAGACATTATCGATAATGTTTACAGTTAGAAAATAAGTAATTAGACAAAGGCATAATTAATAAACAACAATTTTATTTTGGTTCAGGATAAAGGACAACAAATTCCTCCTTAGGAAAACACCTATTCAATATTGGCATTGGAAAGTAGTTACAAGGAGACTATTGTTGATAATAATTACTTTAAGGTACACCGAATACTGTATGTTGGAATAGAAATGGTTGTGCAAGGAATTTAAAGTGTTGTATGAATGTTTTATTCGTTGGGTTCCCTTGTGTCTTGTTGACTAGTCGGTTGGGTGCCTGGGATTAGTCCTCTTGTGTTGATAGTTAATTTGGTCTCCCAACGCGTTGAATTTTTTCGTGGGTTTTGATATGGATAGGTTACGCTACGCTAGGGTTATTGTCATGCCTATCACCTGGGGATGGCATGATCCCTGATGAGGGTGTCATGGCACACCCTATTGGATAGAGGTGAATGAAAACTTGACCGGAGTCTATGCTTCCCATTGTGAGTGTGATGATCGCTGTAAGTTTGTTGTTGGCGCTTGGGTTATAACACCTTTTTGTGTTGGGTTTTGTGTACCATAGGGGTTCTAGTGATTGGTCATTGAGACCACTGTCTAGGGATTGTGGATTTTTTCCTTTAGCTTGTAGGCATTGTCATGTTGTGTCGGGCGAGTAGTCGTTTCTATCTATTGATTTACGCATGTTTCTCCTAGTTGCTCTTGTGCTAGTGTGTGGAGTCGTAGTTGTTTGTTTCCTCATCTGCGTGCTTGTGTTCGTCGTCAGGTTGTGTGGTTCAACTGTTTGTCGTCGTTGCCTTCCTGCCTAAAACAAAACAAAAAAAATCTTCTTTGCTTGTTGTTGTAATGATTGGGGTCATTGTTGACGATCAAAAACATCAATGTAAATTTCGCCCGCAAAGTATTGCTAAAGCCTATTATTATATAAGGCTAAATAATGCTAGTAGGTGGGACCCCCTTGAAATTTTGAAGATCAGGTCTGGTTTTATTCGACACTACTCTCGTGGCTAACGATATCTTGTTTTATTGGATAATGGATCATGTATTTTTACAGGCTTCCCTTGCTATTTCAAGATCAAGTTATACCAAATTTTTTCAGGGTTTCATTGTTGACTATTCTTGGATTTAGGACTTTTGACACCTGCAACAAGCACATGTTAGTAATAACAGTTGAATAAAAAACTAAAAGGAAGAAATTGTCCTATGCTAACCTACCATACTATTTGCATTAAAGAAGATTGTGGCAAATCTAATCTAACATAGGATAGCCATATGAGTGATTAAAAGTTGTATATAATGTGGTTGATATCCCTTCTGCATAATAGAGATTGTAATATGGGTGGCACTCTTGGAAATTAAAAAGTTGTTGTTGCAAGGTGGATGATTTGTTGATTAATAGCTGACACGCACTAAGAATTGAATGAAATCAGAGTAAGTAAGTGATGTGCATTTATTTCAMATCACCTTTACCCTTACCAATGGAAGCCACCATGGTAAACCTATCTTCCAAACATTTCAGCTCTGGTTATGTTCCAACTTCTCAACAGAAGGAAACCGCTCGGCCAATGCATGATTAAGACATCTGATTACATGTGTGTTCTTTTTTGGCCCTTCATGAATCTACTCTGGTTATGAAATGGTTTTTGGCTCAAGTGTATTAGTTGTTCTCTCCTTAAGTATTGCGACTATGCAATGGTGATTGTAAATGAGACATTGATGATTCTCTTTGAAATGAGGTTGAAGTCGTGACATAAATGGGTGTTAGGAGTCAACAGAAACCTCGATTATCCTTGTTGAAAGAACCTATTGGTCTTGCTAGGTTATTTTCATGTTTTCACATTGTTGTAGTTAATTTGTGTTTTCTTTTATGGGGTTTGTGGCTAAAATATCACCACGCATCGTACACATGGGAAATGGATTGTTTTCACCACCAAGGATCACGAATTGGGTTGTTCTTCCTGTTCTTAATCGGCATGTCCTTACCGCACTATGGTGGTGGTTCGATCGAAAGGTACAAGGGTTATACCCTGCGTGCGTTGAATTACATTTTCCATACCAAGATTGGCTCCACTTTTTTCTGTGGTGGCTACCAAGCGAACCCTTATTTTCCCCAGTTTGAAGTTCTATAGAGAAAAACTGTCGTGCCTGTCCAGTTGCAATGGGTTATTGTGGGTTGGAAATATGGTCAATTACTTTGAATATGGATTGGCCCAGTCAATTGTATGGTATTCTTTTTGTCTTAACATATAGTTATTGCCTCCCTGATGATGATGTTAAGCCCTACATTTCATTCTCACTTTCGGATTACACAGTCACCCTCCTTATATCAAAAAATTAGTATTGTTAAAGAAGAAGGCCTCTGCTCTGAGTTGATTTGATGTGTAAATACACATAGCTACTATAGTATGTTCGGTTTTTTGATTTTCACTCATAGTGGCGAATTGTTGATTGATGCGCAACCACTGGTAATTACAATTATGGAGATTTGAATGATGGTTGGCATTGGTTATGAATGTTGGGTGTTTCCCACACATATCGCGTCTTGTAAATAGGTTTTGCAAAAGTGAATTATTTGCATGGTAACTATGGTCTTCTTTTGAAATGAATGATTGTTGGACTTGATGTATCTATGGAATATTTTGTTTGATATGTAATTATTGGGAAGGATACCCTGTGGTTTTGTCAACTACACATCGCGTGTAGTATGGATGACTTGTTTCCATACTCAGTGAAATCCACTGAGTTTTAATTGTGTTATTTATTGCAGTTGGCCACTGTTGATGAAAATCATGTTGGGTAGGTAGCTCATCTTTTAAGTCACCTTGGATTGATTGTTTGCAAGGGAAGAACTTCATTTCCTGGGAAAGATACTCTTGCATAGCTTGTGTCTAACTGATGGATGTTGATTGTATCATGAGTTGTCATTTTCAGGCGTGTAATTGTGGTCTTTTACTATGTAGATATATGAGAACGAATTTCGTTGCAATTTCTTGTTAGCTATATTGCAGAAATAATGACTTTGTTGATTTGGAAGCATGATTGTGGAGTATAGTTGTGGACTGAAGAAATGACTGAGTAGTGATTGATTTTGATAGTAACAGACTGGACATGGTGATTGTTTGTAATCTGTTATAAAATTCATATTTTGAGAACAATGCCCCATGCAAATCGTATGGGAAAACTTATTGTTCTGCAATAACATGGTGTTAAAGTTTGATTAATGAACAATAAACTCGTTAGATGTATAAGAATCATTATTTAATCAAATGATTGTTGATGGAATGGTACATCTAGTCTTACTGCATAATGTTTTATGGATTGCTTGATTAATTTCATGAACAATAATTGTTTTCTTCCCCTTCCATGATCTCACTTTCCACTAATTACAAATCCCTTACGTATCCCGTATTGCTCTTTCACTCCATGTTCTAAGATTAATTACAACAAGGGTTTCCTGTGTTGAGATATATGAAAGTGGCAGTGTTTTGGGTGGATCATAACGATGTTTGATTGACTTGTTTTACAGTTGATTGTTGTTACCATTGAGCAGTAACCATGTTTTTCCCCTCCATTATATCATATTTTTGCTCAATACAATCCCCTCACATATCCCAGAACCCTGTTTCACCCCTTGCTCATTGATTAACAAAAAAACAATTTGTATGGATTGGATTGCATGAGTTTAATATATTTCTGAGCCAAAATCTATTTCATATTTGTAAGAGTTTTCATGTATGGTTATTTAAAAGATCATTTTGCTAATAAATCATGCATACAGGGATGTGCTATTCAAGTAAAAGGCTAAAAACAAAATCCTATCACGCCTCTATAAAAAAGAAGAACTAAAGGAAAATAACATCAACAAGGGGAAATATGATTTTTAGTTTTATTCTATCTATCATCTTATGATAGTTGACTTCAGGGATCTTGGACAACATGTTTTTTGGATATATGATTACTATTTTGAAATGGCTTCAAATTTCATAAGCTTAAAATACCAAAAGTGAATAAGTCGAGGGGAGACACAAGGAGATATGTTTTGATTAACTAATGGTTATGTTATGACTATTAAGATTGTTATAAACAAAAGGAAGTCACACGGGGTCCCACCTACTAGCTATTATTATTATTTATGACCCTTATTGTAAATTTTACTCTTTCCCTAACTAAAGTTAGTTGAGTCTTTTAATTAACTTAACTAATGAATTGGTTCAACTTCTTCAACCAATTCTAATTTGGTAAAAGCAAAAGGGAAGGGAGGAAAGAGGAGAGAAGCACAAAGCATGCTAAGGTTTAATCTTTGAGTTTATATTGAGATAGTTCAATTTTCATTCATTCATATATTCATCATAGCCTAATTCTCTTTTGTGATAGAAGGGTCTTATTGTAGACAACAATATTTAGGGTTGAATAAAATCATTCAGACACTTGTTCTTCAGAGGTGTTGATCCATCTTTGATAGTCTGTGTAGACTTGTCTATTTGTGAATTAAATTTCATGACTGATAAAGGCTATTGTGCAGAGTCGAGTAGGCAACAATCTGTGGCAAGCTGATCCAACTTTTAGAGTTCAGTTATGGTTTTCTGTCAGAGGTCCTTTTGTATGTTCCATCGGGGATTTCTAAGTTTGACTTTGGTCCAGGATTTCTGTGTGAAATTTTGTAAAGACAATGACTCTTTGGTGAATTGGAATGAAATAAGGGATTGCTTTATGTCTCATCTATCTTGATTATGATCTTGGTGTCTTTACTTCTGTTCTTATATTTATTTCAGCAACTGATATTTTCAGAAAAATACATAAAAAGTGAATTTCCAGCAAGCTTTTTGTTGATAAAAGACTAGCCTAAGCACTTGTAATTAATACTTGTGAGTTAGGATATATATTTTTGTTGGCTATAAACATAGGGTGATATTCCTATCTACTTTACTTTAGCCAAGTAAAGTCTGAAAATGCTTGAGTAAGATCAATTCAGATCAATTCATATCTTGTCCTCAACTTTTATTTGGTGACCATACTGGGGAGATCTTCGATATCTCTCTGGTTATTTTTTTATACTTGATCTTCATCGATACACATTTCTTTTTTTGTTTTTGATTCTTTGGCTGTTTTGATATTAATGACTATTCCTGTTGTAAGGTAGCCCAACCTTGAACCCGGTCTCCAAGACTAGACCAACATTGCTTTGAACTTGTTTCATACTATTTTAGACATGACTAGGACCCGGGATGAGCTTAACCATTCTTGGGAAACAATTGAAAGAGATATTAGTGTTCAAGAACAATTGGAAGCTAGACGTAGGCAACCCATAAATCAGCAATAACTTTTTGTTTCTTCAGTTTTGGCCTTTCTTTCATGTCCTTAGATTCTTGTGCTTCTAGAAGAAGAAGAGTCTTGTCACCTAAAATCAATCTTATTGTTGAAATAGGAAGGAGAAACGTTGTGTTATCCACCCAACAAAGTGCTCTAAGGAGAAATTTATCTAATTCGTCCAACTGGTCTTTCTTTCCCACATTTATCATCCATAAGTTGGCATCTAGTGGTGGCTTTGGTGGCACTGGAAGTGCTCCATCTTCCCAATATTCATCATCCTCAACGATTGGTAGCTTGTACAACCACCATATCATCATCCAATCTACTATCAACCCCACAAAATTCATTAAAAAGTATGTCCTTTTTCAGTTCGAAGAAGATGCCATGACCACACCATGGCATGTGTCCTCTCCTCTTAACCTAGCACCTGCTACTCACCCGCTTTCGAAGTTTAAGGAGAATTTGCCTAGGTTTTCAGGAAATAACACTGTCAGTACTAATGAACACTTAGTGGCATTTTTGAATGCTTTTCATAACATAGGGGCTAACGACAATGACACTTGCATGCACTTGTTCGTCAATTCCTTGGAAGGAAAGGCTGTGGCTGATTTCTTCGACCTTCCTCCTAGGATCTTGTATACTTGGGAGGAGTTGATTGATTGGTTCCGATCCACTTATGGACAATCCAAAAGCTCTGCTGAGAAGTTAAGGGAGTACAAAAACACCACTTACAAATATGGTGAGACCATCATGTCCTTCAACTTGTGTTTCACCAAGTTGTATAATCAAATCCCCGAAATTATCCACCCTCAGAACCAAACCACCTTCATGCATTACTACAATGTATTTCCTTCTCCTTACTGTCACAGGCTTGAAGAAAAGACCATTGATAATCTCGGTTCTGCTCTGCACACTTTCTCAAAGTATCAGGAACATCTTGAATGAACTGGTCTACCCCAGGGAGAATTAGTTAGATAGACAGATATGTACGCTCTCTTACAACTAGTACAATATATGAACAACCGTATGATATCTTTTGAGCGGAAAGGTACTTTCAACCCACTCACCCCTGGACATTCATCCTCTTTTGCTCCTCCTTTTAGAGGTCTACTTGAAAATAATTTCCAGCCAAAGGCTATCATGCCTCGAAGTTGGTGTAACTTTTGTGAGGAACACCACAAAGAAACCACATGTGAGGTAAGGAAGAGTGCCAAAGACAAGATATTTGGTAAAATACTAGAAGCTACTATCATTGTCCTAGATTTTGCCGAGATAGAAGATGTCATGGTCATCAATACCAGGAACAAAGCCTATGCCCCAAAAGGCAAATTTGACCCTCCTAACAGTTCTTCTAACCCGAGTTCATCTTCAACTGCTGCTACGCCCCAAGTTCCCAAAGTTCCTGAGAGTCAAGGGATCACTCCTCTACCCCCCTCTTCCAAATACAATATCTTGAATCAATTGGCCAACATCAAGGCATATGAAACCCTCCTAGACATGGTTTTCATCCTTGAACAACAGATGCATCTGAAACAATTCATGGAAGGAAAAGCTTCCATTGTAGCCAATCTTTCCGAAGAGGTAAGCGAAGAGGATTCTTCTGTAAATCAAGTAGGTGTACATAAATTTAGATACCCTGTAAAAAATCCCCCTTTTTATATTTATATAAAGATCATGGATTAAATCGCCCACTGTTGCCTCATTAATGGTGTTTCAGGCCCAAGTGTCATGTCGAAGATTATTATGGAAGAGATAGGCTTATCTTGTACAAACAAAAACGCCAGAAGCATGCTTTCATATAATAGTCTACAACAAGCGACCATAGGAGAGATTAAGGATGTAACCTTGTTTTTATGCACTCATCCTAAGACAAGGACAACCCTTAGCATTTAGGTGATTGATATGCCTGTGAGTAATTATTCAATTATCTTGGGAAGAGATTGGCAAGCCCTAACGAGTGGATACATCTCGCTCGATGGGACACACTTATCCGTTCCTTGGAATGGTAAGAATATCATAGTTCTTAGAGAGGGAAGGATTTCACCCTACATAGAGAATGTTCCGCAATCCAACGTAAACCATGTCCAAGAAGATCTAGGAGTATATTCCATATTTGTTGAAGAGGATAATATTCCTTTGGAAAGAACTGATTTAGATAAGGATTTATGGCATATGTATTTTGATGGTTCATGCTCTAGTGAAGGAAATGGGGCTGGCATTACCTTGGTTTCTCCTACAGGGAAAATTCATAATCTGTCCTAGAGGTTAGAGTTTGCTTGTTCAAAAAATGTCATTGATTTCAAAGCTTTATTATTAGGCATTGAGAACACCGTTAATCTCAGTTGTTGTCGCCTTTCAGTTTTTGGAAGTTCTGAGCTTGTTGTTAACGTGATACGCAAAATATGCTCTCCTGGCAATGAGCTGATAGAAGAATACTCCCAAACTGTTTGGGAACTTGTCTCAAAACTGTTATCTTTCAACATTACTCATGTGAAGAAGGAATTGAATTCCATGGCTGATTGGTTAGCTGTCTTTTCATCCTTCCCTAATCAACAACTTTTGCCTCACAGGCCTGATTTTTCTTTTCAACTACTATACCATCTGTATATTCCTAGCCATGTAGGATCTTGGGAAGCCCTCCCCGATGATGAGAGCATTTGCATGATCATCCAAGATGAACCTCTTAAGCCCAAGGAAATTATATGCACAAAAAATAATAAGATTCTTGAGGTCTTGATTCCTCTTGAGAGTTCATTTTCATTGAGTGTTGGAGGTGATAAAGAAAAGGAAGAGGAGTCACAACTGAAGGTCGTTGAAGCCATCTCCATGAACATTAGGACACCTAGATATTCATTGAACGTTAAAATAAATATCTAGGGTTCTGATAAAGAAGAAATGAAATATGTTGAATTACTTAGTGGATTTCAAAAGGGTTTTTCTTGGTTTAATGCGAGTCTTCATGGTTTTGATCCAGGTCTTGTTCAACATATTATGAAAACAACCAGGAAAAAACAAAGACTTGTGAACTCTGCACTGGAAGCAACCTTTCGAAGGGAGTTGAGGAATTCCTTGAGAACTGAAATTTTTTCTTTTGTTCACCCTGAAGGGGTTTCTAATTGGGAACCTGCCTCGAAGACCCCTGATAATTTTAGAACCTACATTATTCTTCAAAATTTCAGGCAAGCAATTATAAGAAATCCTTTCACTCCTCTCCATATTGAAATGTTTCAGCAACAAATCATAGAGTTATACTTGAAGCCCTTACTTGGCATTTTATTTGGTTACAATAAAATCACGGTAGAAGGGGAAATTTATCAAAGAACCACTTTCATTACTAATTGCAATACTATGTCTTACAATTGCCCGCCCTCTGGCTTATTTGAAACAAGTATCGCCTTAAAAAGACCTTTACACACAACTTTTGATGAATTGGTCAGTCTCCATGTTTATCTTGATGATTTAATCATATGTGTCAAAAGGCTAATAGTTATGTCAGAGTGTCAAGTGTTGGGTCATTTCCAAATTACTTTTGTCTCGGACACTAACTCGGAAATTTTCTAGGAATTACAAAGACAATGGTTTTCTAATAGCACTAATAGTCCTCGCTTGAAGTATTGCGAGGGACCAGCGTGAAAAGTTTTCTTTGTTGATTGGATCTTTCTGTATACTAGTAGCTTAGCTTTGTTTTCAAATTTTGTGCTTCTTTTTCTTCTTTACAACACTTTGGTTTTTGCTTCTAAGTTGTTGTTTTTTTTTTGCTGTGTTTTATTTCTATCTTTTACTGCTGCTGTTTTAATTTCTGCATTATTACTTATGTTGCAAATTTTGTCTTTATCATCTTTTAGTATTTGGTCAGGTTATATTATTGGATCAATTCTGCTACAGTGACACTCCTGCAAGGCATTGTTAGTCAATAACAATCAAGCTTGCACAACTGCTATGATCTCTCCGCTGAAGGGCCCTTGAATTTGTTACATATTTCCACTGCTATCTTACGAGGACTTGGTTATTTCCTGCTTATGCTTGCCATTTCTTCATCCATCAAGATCTTAAGAGAAAAAATATAAGCTTCCTCTTTCAAGTTAAGAGCTTATTCCAGTCAAATGATTATGCATACAGTGGTAAAACCCCTCATACTTAACACTTTTCATGAGTTATTCCCAAATTCCCAGTCATCTTTCCATTAAATCCCCTCACTTCCCCTTGTTGCATAATCATTCAAGTTACGTCTTCTTGAGATTACTATTCTTGGTCTGTGAAACCATGAGTTCTAAGTTCCAATCTGTTAAAAACAAATTTCCCCGTGGAGTCGCCAGTTTGTTGATGATTGAAAACATCAACGTAAATTTCTCTCGCAAAGTATTGCTAAAGCCTATTATTATATAAGACTAAATAATGATATTAGGTGGGACCCCCTTGAACTTTTGAAGATCAGGTCTGGTGTTATTTGACACTACTATCGTGGCTGACGATATCTTGTTTTATTGGATAATGGATCGGGCATTTTATACAAGCTTCCCTTGCTATTTCAAGATCAAGTTATACCAAAAATTTTAAGGGTTTCATTGTTAACTGTTCTTGGATTTAGGACTTGTGACACCTACAACAAGCACATGTTACTAATAAAAGTTGAAAAAAAACTAAAAGGAAGAAACTGTCCTATGCTAACCTACCATACTATATGCATTAAAGAAGATTGTGGAAAATCCAATCTAACATAGGATAGCCATACAAGTGATTAAAAGTTGTATATAATATGGTTGATATCCCTTCTGCATAATAGAGATTGTAATATGGGTGTCACTCTTGGAAATTAAAAAGTTGTTGTTGCAAGGTGGATGATTTGTTGATTAATAGCTGACGCCCACTAAGAATTGAATGAAATAAGAGTAAGTAAGTGATGTGCATTTATTGCACATCACCTTTACCCTTACCAATGGAATCCACCATGGTCAGCCTATCTTCCAAATATTTTGGCTGTGATTATGTTCAGGCTTCTTAGCAGAAGGAAACTGCTCGACCAATGCATGCTTAAGACATTTGATTACAGGTATGTTCTTTTTTTGGCCCTTCATGAATTTACTCTGGTTATGAAATGGTTTTTGGCTCAAGTGTATTAGTTGTGCTCTCCTTAAGTATTGCGACCGTGTAATGGTGATTTCAAATGAGGCATTGATGATTATATTTAAAATGAGGTTGAAGTCGTGACAGAAATGGGTGTTAGCGGTCAACAAAAACCTCGGTTATCCCTGTTGAAAGACCCTGTTTGTCTTGCTAGGTTATTTTCACATTTTCGCATTGTTGTAGTTAATATGTGTTTTCTTTTATGGGGTTTGTGGCTAAAATATCACCATGCATTGTACACATGGGAAATTGATTGTTTTCACCACCAGGGATTAGAAAATGGGTTGTTCTTCCTGTTCTTAATCGACCTGTCCTTACCGCACTATGGTGTTAAGAACCAAACATCAATATAGCATAGAAAAACCTCAGGAAAAGTACTCAACGCCTTGAAAAAGAGATAATTTTAGATAATAAGCCTCTTCGAGGGGGCAACCTCCTTTTACCCAACTTAAATGTTCAAGTACAAGATGATTCAAAATGAAAATGTCTCCTTGGTATATATAGGAGACTAGGAGGTATAATTACAACTAATGGCCTAAAGCCGACATAAATAAAATAACATTACTAATCTAATATGCCCCAATTAAGGGGTAATAAATAACATTACTAATCTAATATGCCCCAATTAAGGGGTAATAAATAAAATTACTAATCTAATATGCCCCAATTAAGGGGTAATGAGCCAATATTAGGGCTTAACATGCCCCTCCCCTTGAGACAAGTGTTGTCCACAACGCTTGAATAACTCTGGATGCTTATGTATAAAAGACTCATCTTCCCAAGTGGAATCTTCCGCTGGTAGTTTCCTCCATTTAATGAGATACTCTAAAATGGATCTATTCCTCAGTTGGAGAATTCTTGTGTCAGTGATGGCTTCAGGCTCCAATATGATTTTTCCTTCCTCGTCAAGTTCTGGCAATATAGTTTGAACTGGGATCTTGTCGCCTATAACTTTCTTTAAGCATGAAACATGGAAAACTGGGTGTACTCGTGAAGATGCAGGTAGCTCCAATTTGTATGCCATAGT
>JASDQU010100471.1:562316-578024 GCA_032191745.1 Picea mariana | reverse complement strand
CCCCCCCCCCCCGCCGGCCTTTGTCAAAAATTATCCTCATTCCAATCTATAATCTATAATTTTTATCATCTTAAATCCACAATTCTCAATTTAATCATCCTAAATCCATGATTCTCAATTAATTTTCAATTATTCTTATTCCTGGCCTCTAATTACTTCTAATTATTATGTAATTTGTATTAATTACATAATTAATAAATAATAAATATTATAAACCAACTATTCTTTTCAATGTATTATTCAACTTTTCATTTATTCACATGTTCCCTTCTTTAATTGATTTCCTACCTTCCTAAACCCTTAAATTATTATTTTGTTGTCCTCAATACCTAAGCTCTAACTAATTCCAATAACTAATTACTCTTAATTATATCCTCTAAGTTTATAATTTGACATTTTACGCATTAATTAATAATAACAAAATAACTATCTTTTTCAATTATATTTCAATTCCTAACGTCTGACTAATTTCAATTAACTAATTATTATTAATTAATATTAACTATTTTGTTATTTAATCATTATTATCAATTAACTATATTATTATTTCAATTAATTAATTATGATTATTATTAACTATATTAGTATTTAATAATTATTATAGATTAACTATATTAATATTTAACAATTATTATTGATTAACTATTCTCTTAGCTTTAAAATTAAATCTTTTAATATAATTTAATCTTTTCAATAATAACAAAATAACCCCCCATTTATTTTATTTTATTTTTTACTTTTTTTATTCACATCGGCTAATTTATAACAGCTATGTCTATCATTTTCCTTAACGGTCATATTATCTTCACCTTTATATACCCCCTAACCTAACACTTTTCATACTCATTGCTTCAACTCGATGATGGGTGGAGTGTCAACTTGAAACATTGGACGTTTCAAAAAACCCATACACGGTTTATTTTCATAATTACAAATAGCATCAAACTCTTTATTTATTGATATAACTTATGAATTTTTCATTAACAATTTTTAGAATTAACATTGACTCTTCTTATTAAAAGCAGGGGACTAGCCACTATGTGTCTTATCTCCCTTGTTTCCTTATAAAGGTTCTTTGGATAAGGTTGTGTGTAACATTGAAATTAGTCTTCAAAATATTTCTAGAAAAATATTTTGAGTTGGCACTCCGACAAAACAATCTAAAAGGTACATGTGCCAAAATCCATTTGTTGGGCTCCAAACTTTTACAAAGCAGGTACTTACTAAAAACAAAAATGGTTATAATGTATATCTATATAGAAATATTAATGCATAGATTCATTGGTTCAGGAAAACCATCTAGGGTAGGTGGGTCATAGTGAGTGAATTATAAGTGTGGCCCATCCCCTAGATCCATCTACCCAAACAATCCTATCCTAACAATACTATATTATCTACTCTTGACTCAAGGGAGATGAGCCCTGAACACAATCCTATCTACCCTATGCACACCTTATTACGTATAGGCCAGCACTATTCTTTCATGGTCTGTACTCTCCCTTCCACACTTTCTTTATAAATTTTCCTACTATGACTATCCTTCCATGATCCTTATTATGGGCTTTATTAGAACATATATATGAAATTGGGATTGGAAGAGCATATTCAATCCACGATTAGAACATACATCCTATAATATGTATGTATGGATGTTCTAACCGTGGATTGAATATGCTCTTCCAATCCCAATTTCATGTACCCAAGACAATCCTATCCTAACAAGACTATATTATCTACTCTAGACTCAAGGGAGATGAACCCTGAACACAATCCTAGATCTATCTACCCAAACAATCATATCTAACAAGACTATATTATCTACTCTGGACTCAAGGGAGATGAACCCTAAACACAATCCTATCTACCCTATGCACACCTTATTATGTATATGCCAACATTATCCTTTCACGGTATGTACTCTCCCTTCCACACTTTCTTTATAAATTGTCCTACTATGACTATCCTTCCACGATCCTTATTATGGGCTTGATTAGAACATATATATGAAATTGGGATTGGAAGATCATGTTCAATCCACGGTTAGAACATCCATCCATGCATATTTATAAGTCACACACACACACACACACACACACACACACACACACACACACACACACATATATATAACACATACACATAGGTTTGAGCATATCTAAAAGTGAGGGTTGAACATAACATAGACAAATGATAAGTGATATTTTTGTTCATTGTCCTAGGGTTTTGTTTGTTTCAACTGAAGGGAAGGTAGGTCTAGTATGCATCCTGACTTTGGAAGGTGGATTATCAGTCCCATTCTTCATAAGCATCCTCTGATTTTGCACAACGATACCCAAAATTATATATTGGGGGAATATCCTTGATGCAGGAGCATCACTCCAACTCATCAGCACGTCAGAAGCCAATGCAGTAGTTCACTAGGAGGGAGCGGATCCCAAGAAGAGAGAAGTGCCAACTTTCTCAATTTTGAGTTTAAATCTCAAATTTTAATGTAATTAAATTTTGTAAGGCTCAAGGAAGGTCGAGCCATTTTATTGTGTAAGGATAAATGTAATGTCACATTTAATGGGTCATAGTTATACAGATCTTGAGCATCGCCTTAGATCTGAAGATGTAAATGAATATTTATTGTAATAATATTAGTGTTAGGATATTTTAATTATGAAATGAAAGCACTAAGATGATTTGGAGGGAAGGCTCGAGAAGCCCCCTCATGTATAAATGTATGTAATCTATGCCCAAGAGAGGTTGTTGAGGAGAGTTGTAAAGAGTTGTTAGTCAGTTGTTGAAGGAAGAGATAGTCACTGAGTAGTTGTTGAGAGAAAGAATTGAGACTATGTTGCAGTCCAGTCTTGTACACATTGTAAAGACCATTAAGATTTAATACAAAGAGCATAATTACCTGCATATGAGTTTCTATGTGTATGTTATGTGAGTTTTATTAATGCGGTTGAATGTTTACTCTGTATGTTTGTGAATGATGTGAGTATATTATGTTCCCTTTCCAGGAATAGATAGACTTCTCTATTTGTGTGTGAAATTATAAGTGGTCTGGGCTCTCACGGTTGTGTGAGGAGTGCACGTTAGATTTATTAGAAAACTCTAAAAGGCCAGCGCAAGTAGTGTGTAAGAACTCAAGAAGGAGTTCTATGAAGAGCGTGTCAGGTGGGAATACCAGAACTATTCATAAGCTCAGAAGGGATAATGCAAGGAGTGCACAGAGAGAGCGTAAGGAATGTTCCTACACTTAGAGAAGTGTAAAATATCAAGGGAATGATAGTGCAAGTGTGCATAGAGAAAGCGCAAGGTGCAGTTCAAGACTCGAGAGGTAAGTGCAAGGAGTGCACAGAGCCAATGCAAGGTGTGTAGAGGTCGAACCATCCATAGGTTTGAAAGCTCAGGAGAGATAGTCTGAGTTTATGCAGAGATGAGCGCAAGGAGTGCACATGAGACTTTTATAAATCCCAAGCTCAAGGAGGAGGCAAGTGCAAGGAGTGCATGGAGCCAACATTTCATTTAAAACATAGTTACCAACTTAACGAGAACTCTAGAGAGTTCTTGTTTTTGGGGGGGTCCAATTTTTTACCCCGTTTTTAAAAATGGTGCTACCGGTAGCACCGCCCGCCCCCACACCCCTGTGTTTAGGTGGCTTTTCGATATTTCAAATTTTTCGATCAACAATGTTTCCACATTATTTTTTTTAATGCTTATTTTTCATCTATTTTCAATTGTTTTCTAAATTTTTATTATTATTATTCAGCGGTGTTTTTAGTCATTTTTTCATGCTTCTTTCAATCTTAAAAATATTTTTTACCATTTACTTTTTTGAAGTTACGATTTTACATATAATTTTGTCTCCTTAATTAATTTATTGTTCCATACTTTTTAAATATAGTGAAAAACATCATTTTTAACACATTTTTTACCTTTACTTCAATACATCGAAAAAAATTGTGTTAAATAACACTATTTTTTAATATTTAGCAAAAAAATACACATTTTATAGCCATATATAATAAAAAAAACCTATACATTTTAGTACATATTCCTTAAAATAAGATATCAAATAAAACATTTTTATGGACATAATTGAACAAAACAAGTCAAAATTTTATAAAAAAAATTATCATTTTCTTTCATATTTTTATACATTTAATTAAAAAAAAAGATCCATCACAAAACAACAATAGATACATCTTTATTCTTATTTTAAAATCTGAAAGTCAAAACATTACAGTTATAGCTCATCAAAAATTTGCAAAATTGAGCATCGTCTTCAAAGGCATCTTTAAACTAATCAACAATATCATATATCCCAAATTCATCATTCTCAGCAAACACATTATCATCTTCTTTGACATCATTTTGTGCTTCCATTATGTCATTTTGTTCTTCCATTGGTTCTTTGGTAACCGCAAGTTCTCCAAAGTGATCCTTTCCAATCATTCCTCTGAATGGTACTTGAGGTTCCTTTGACAATTTATCCACCTTTGATTCACTAAAATCTCCTTTCCTCAAGCCAACTTCTTGCATTTCATCTGGAAGAGCTTGAAGAGCATTAATTCTTTGTTGAATAAAACTGCAATGCATTGGGTCACTTTCAATGGCTATGCAATTCCTTCATTTTTATAGGCAACACGCTAATGTTGTACCTAATCACCAAATACAAAATAAATAATGAAGTTAGATACTATAAAAAGACATAAATTAAAAATAATATAAGATTGAAGTATGATTTCATAAATATTAGATCATAATTCTTACCTGAACCAGAGAAAAAATCCAAAACCCAATCTCCTTCATTTGAAAAACTATCTATAAGATAATTAATTAATGCTTGTGGTTTTATATAAATGTTAAGCATCTCTCCTTTCAAAAAACATTCCTCATATGTTAGCTTTCTAACCACAACATTGTATACCAATATACTACTAGGAGTCTCTCCATCCTTTGCATTGACAAGAATAGAATTATAAGAATCATCTTTTGTCCAGGTTGCAAGATGTATACTCTCAAAATCATGTTTAAATGATTCTCTATTGGAGCTCTTAATATTAGGCTCGTGTATGTAACATAAATAAGTGCAAATTCAATTAACTTGTGGATTAATAAAATTGTTTTCTAATCTTAATTGCTAAACATACACTTTCAATATCTTACCAAATAAACTGCATCCTTGTCTTTTCTTTCCCCTTGAAGCTTGATTGTACTAATCTTTGTTGTGTGTCTCAATGAAATACTAGAAATATCCAAAATGGTGATGTTGTAATTTTTGTAAATCCCATAACCACTTTATTGAAAGATTGGTAAGTATAAGGCTCAATATCATATCCAGTGTTTTGGATATTATAACCATGAGGGACATCCGCAATAACTGGGGAGTATTCTTTTTTAGGAACAATATTTTCAAGTTGTTCACAATCACCTAATATCACTTTATATTGAAAGTGTCAAGCCCATTCCAAATGTAGTGATCAAGGGTGTCATCAAGTTGAACATTTTGAACACATCTCCTTATTTCTCTTTCAAATTTGGCTTTTTGAATAAAATTTTTGAAAGTTTCAGGTACTCCATTTGCATTCTTCTTTGGAAAATCACTACAACCCAAAACTGAATACAAACCCAAGATGAAGCTCCGATGAATATCCTGGATGGATCCGTATCCTTGTCTAGCTAGGGTGGATATTGCACCACCGAAACAAGACCAACAATGGAAGGGTTTTTCCCAAAACCCTGATGAAAACGGTATGTACGAGAGTACTCAATAAGATATCAAATCATAATAATGAGAAGTGATGAGTTTCCCTTCTTTTATACTTTTACAACCCCTTCTAGATCCTTCATCCACACATTCTATAATTTTCCCCTTTTTTGACTAAATCAATCTTCTGTAACTTTCTCCTTTTTTACTAAATCAAATATATCCCTTATTTTCCCTCCAATTCTCTCTATAGGATTAAAAGTCACTTTAATAATAATTAAGTAACTTATTAATATAAAGTTACTTCACTTTATGTAATGTCACTTTAATAATACAATATATCCTAACTAAGTGGCATTAAATGACTCCCCCTTTTTTACTCTTTTTTCTCCACTAACAAGCCACATAAGTCCCTTCTACTACAAAACAAGGGAACCCAAAAATGGGGACATGACAAGTCCTCCCTTCCCAAAGATTGATTTTCCTCAAGCAATGCCATTATGACCTGACGCTCCATCGATTGATCCAGAGTTAAACTAAAAATGATACCAAGATCTCAAACCACCATGTAATATGTGAATCATCCTCTGCTCAAGGCGTGGTCTGATAATGTATTGATGTAAGAGGCCTCCTGAAAACCACCAACAAGCAAGGCCACTCAATGCTACAATAACTCGATCAACCCATCAATGTACTTCTTTGCTAGGGAACCAATCTCATGAGAGAAAAAAATGTCTCGCACCTCTGTCTCAACTATTGCACTATCTCCTACTAAAATCCTAGGGTCCCAAGCTATCCTCAGAAAGGAACCACCACATTAATGTTGTGCTACTCTGATCATAGTTGACTGACCATCGTTACCACTTTGTGTCTACAAGATGTATTGCCTCAAAGGATTTCATCCACTGTAGAGGATCATACCCACCCAATGTATCCCCACTCTAAGATCATACATCATAGATAAGTTATGTGGTCACCAACTGATAGAGCATCCACTACACCTAGTCTCCAAGTAGCAAAGGGAAAGGCCTTAATACTCCAATACCTCTTGTCTACTACAATCATCTATCATCTGTAAATTCCCTCTGTGTGAACATAAGAACCCTATATATGGTAAAGTCACCAGGATCCCAAACTAGCATGTATGATGTAAAGCACACAGCACTGGTTTGTAAGGTGCTAATACAAGAATCCACTTGATTTTTGTTGATAAGACAAGAAATCATAAGATGCGTAAACTTATATGACTACTCAAAAGACCACTCCTCCAATAAATCACTCCTAAGCTTCCCAAAAGTAAACTCTAGAAAGTCAAAGTTGGTGCTCTTCTCTCTAATAGTAGTTGAATTGTCAAACAATGTGATCTCAAGGTACGAAACTAATCCTGGAAATATACCAGCATGCTGACATTGCACCACTCTTATCATCATCATCACACCAATGTGACCAGTATGCATCCTCCTCTCTTGGAACCCCCAAGCTATTCTCCCCTAAGGAACTAAATCCACCATCCTAAATCCTCTCATGTGAAAGTGTCTCACTGAAGTCTAAGCCTGCAAGTCCATGGCTAGCCTTAATTTTGTCCTGCCCTATAGAGTAAGTCTCGACCTCCCCTCTACTGATGTCCCAAAAATAAAGTGGACAAATCATTGTCACATCTCTATCGACCATCATCTGAATCAATACATAACTCAGATGAATTCTCAGATCCCACCACCAAATAGGAATTTCACTGCTCCTAATATCTGCTAATTGTTGATGCACCATACCAATAACCATCAGAGTCAAAATGAGTCAAGTCCCTGGTATGCCATCATCTAGTGGAATCCTAGTATGAGGAATCAACCATGTGCACGCTGATGTGTTTATCTCCTACCAAAATGTACCAAGTAATTTGATGTCTCGATCGTCATCAATGTACCTGAGTAATCTGTGGAGTTTAAATACCTCCCTAGAAAGTATTGCTCTCACTTGTGGTACATCATACTCATATGAGTACCCAAAATTCCCTATCGAAGGTGGATCACACATTATCTCTCTAAGTGGGGGCTCGAGGGCTACAAGTGTGAAACCATTGTAGTGGCTAATTCCATCCACCACTCTATTAGCGAGGATCTATGTGAACTGACCCAATACAATCTATATCTCCTCATGTGCTCTGACCACATAGTCCAAACAAAATGACTCTGATATGGTTACAATCCTTCCTGTCTCACCTAGCTTATTCAAGTGAGTCCTCCACATCCTGTTGAATATACCACTAGCATCACAAAATAACACTATATGTTGCTTCCATTTCCTTTAATATTGGAAAGTGTGAGGTGCATTTGTCAACCCCAATAGTATGACCAAGGACTCAAGGTAACATCTGAGAGAAACATTGCATGTATCCTGGTCTCTATCCCTGCTCTGGTGATATCCCACTCGAAGATCAATCTCTGAAGGATATGCCTCTCCATGAAGGTCGTCCACCCACTCATCAATCATGGGTGAACCAAACTCAATAATATGTCTGAAGTCTATGTCTAGAGGTCACCCTGGGGGAAATATCCCAAAAACCCACTGCATACCATCGTACATTGTTGTATGTTTTTGTATCCCATTGTACACCATTGTATCATCATGTACCATCATGTATTGTATATGTGGAACTCTATCAATCACTCTACTGAAATCAACTGAACCTGGATCTCAGAGTGATGTATCCACAGTTGTCCTATACTCAATCCCCCAATCAACTAGTGCATACACTTCCTTGTTGGTTGGTCCACAAGGAATTTTATTAACTACTATCTCTACAGCTAAGTCTTGGGCCAAAATAAATGGCTCGTGATCCTTGCAATGCAATATAGGCACATGGTCAAAACCCTCTGTGTCTAAACTCTCCTGCAACCCTGAATATTCCTCGTGTGGAATCATCACAAGAGGCTCCTCCCTCATATCATGAGTTCCAATCATGCTCTAATATGTCATTTCGACAAAATATGATGAAGTATTTACTGCTATAAACGTCGATGAGTGTGCCAAACTAAGTTGGTAACAAATCTCCCCAATATCCCTCTCCTTGTATTCAACAAACTTAAGAGCAATGTCCCTATCCATGAACAACTGCAAATAATCAGATTTCATTTGTTGTAGTGATTCTTTGATGATGTGTAATTTATCACTAGTGATCATGTCTACGACTCCTTTTTTTCTGTCCTCCATCTAATCTTTCCATATAAGATCTTCAATAAATTTATGAGTACCATCCTCCCTTGTTAACACCTGCACAATCTGCTCCTCCTTGACCAATAATTGGTCCTCCAAAATCTGTCGAGGTACAATCACATCTTCATCATCATTAGCATCATATGGTTTTGGATCCTCATCAAGCTTAGGTTCTATCTCACTTAGACTATCCACATCATAAGAATCACACATAGTGAAAGATGTTGGATCCCCAACATCGGCTAATTGGAACATATAGTCATCATCAAGTGTTGCAACCTCATCTTCTGTTGATTCATCATAGGTATACCCATACAACATGATAGTTTCATTGGTCTCATTGATTAAGTTGGATGGTGTCTCATAAGCTATTGTTTGGTCTTCCTCTATGCACACTTTCTCCTCATGGCTAGATGCATGTTCCTCCACCTGTTCTTCAATATTATCTCTTTTTGATTTCTTCCTTGTGCATTTCAAAGAGGTCTTGGTTTGATCTCCAAGATCCTTCCCACTCTTGATGTCGATATAATTCTATAATGGCATAACCTCCTGGGTCTCCTTAACGAGCTTCTCATACTTGTCGTAGTAAGCCATACGCTCTGCATATAACTCCTAAAACATAGGATTCCTCAGAAATGATGTTTGTCCCTTCTTATATTCTGCCATGGATTCCCTAATTTTCTTCATCTTTTCATATACTCACAGGATAGTAAGATCATCGGCTATGATTCCTTCCCACAATTTCCCTTCATTTTAAATCGCGCAGCTTTTTTCAGAAAAAAAAAAAACCCTGAAAATTTATCGAGTTTAAAATGTTGATAACTTCACTTTCCGGACTTCGTTCGATTAATTTTTTTTTTGAAATTGGGTATTTTTTCCGAGATGAATTCAAATATCCAATTTGTTTTCCAAATTTTGCTCACAAAGTTTTAGATGTGAACCTAAATTGTGCTTCCCTCTTTTTTCCCTAGGAAAAAAAATATGCCTAAAAATTTTCCCTTCTTTGGCCAAGGAAAGTACTCTGATGCAATCACGGAATGGAAACATCACCAGCTCTAATACCATTGTAATATCCCTAATAGAATGGGTTGTGATATTATGTCCTTCTATGCATTAAATATCTGTGATGCTCTAATCTGGTTGACAAATTATCACAAACAGTTTGCAGTATTCTACTAATAAACATTTTGTCAAAGATATTGCATGTAATAAAAATACACTATAAATAAAAGAGAGAATATGTGGTATTTTATTATGAATGAATATATGAATACAATAATCAATCCAAAGGATTCTATGGCAGTGAGATTAGCCTAATGGAAAACACACAATACAAGCCAAAAACATGGAATCATGCCATGGGATCCTCAACAGATGAGATCAAACCCTCTGAGTGCCACCACCTCTCCAAGAAAATCACCACAACCAAAAACTAAAAACAAACCCAAGATGAAGCTCCAATGAATATCCTGGATGGATCCTCCTCCTTGTCTAGTTAGGGTGGATATTGCACGATCGAAGCAAGACCAACAATGGAAGTATTTTTTCCCAAAAATCCAATTAAAAAGTTGGCTACAAGAGCACTCTATAAGATATCAAATCATAAAAATGAGAAGTGAGGGGTTACCCTTCTTTTATACTTTTCCAACCCCTTCTAGATCCTTCCTCCACACCTTCTAGAATTGCCCCCCTTTTTAACTAAATCAATCTTCTAGAACTTTCCCCTTTTTGACTAAATCAAATATAGCCCTTATTTTCCCTCCAATTCTCTCTTTATGAATAAAAGTCACTTTAATAATAGTTAAGTAACTTGTTAATCTAAAGTTACTTTACTTTATGTAATGTCACTTTAATAATATAATATCTCCTAACTAAGTGACATTAAATGACCCCCCCTTTTTAATTCATTTTTCTCCACTGACAAACCACGAAAGTCCCTTCTACTACAAAACATGGGAACCCAAAGATGGTGACATGACATAAGCATATGTTTTAGGGATTTTGCCGAAAATTTCAAGTTATACAATTAATAAATTTAAATCTTATAATAGAAATTGGCACTCATAAATTTTAATAGGTATCGATTGTTATGCTTATAGATTTTGTAATTGTAGGAAAAGAAAATTGTTTTTTGATAAATAAGCATTTCTTTATATATGGTATTTTTGGGTCACATTCTTGAGTTAAATCGTATGGTTTCACCTATTTCTTTTATACAAGTGGTTACCAATGTCTCAAAAAATAAAGATGCAAATCACAATTGGAGAAATATACGGATGGACGAAAATGCAAACTTCTAAAACTTAAAATGATTTAGAAACAAGGGAAGAAATCCATAATATTCAAATGGAACAACAATTGCATGATTTTTTTGGAATTGTTTTTTATGATAATCTATATGATGAAACAAATAAAATTGAAGAATACGCTAATAATCAAGAAAAAATGAAAGTGAAAATGAAAGGAAAATTTGGTGTTGAATGGTTAGAAAAGTTTGATTGGTTGAATTATGTCAGACATGATAATAAAATAGCTATGAAATCTAATTATTGTGAGTAGGATGAATGGACCATGGGGTTTAGGAAATGGTTGTACCACATTACAACATGATGCTCTTGTTCCTCATGAAAAATAAATTATACATAAAGATGCTAAGGTAAGATGGATTAATGCATTAGAGAGAAATATGAAGTCAATTCCATATCATATTAAACAAGTTTAAGGTGTCAATAAGGAAAGATTTATTTCTACAATGAAAATATCATATTTTTCTACCAATGAGATTTATCTTTATCAAAATACCAAAACAATGCAAACTTCTCATGAATGCAGAAACACAATATATGCCAAAGTCTCAAGAGTGCTCTTCATATGAAAATCGTAAGGTTGCAAATGATTTTATATATTTCATATCAAGACATCTTGAACAAATTTTGAGATAAAAGATATGTTGAAAATTCATTTCTTCTCATTAATGGTTGATGAAAGCATTGATTGAACCTTAGAGAAACACCTTGTCATTTATGCAACCTATTTATATTAAAATGACTTTGGGCCACCTATTTCATAGTTTATGAAGCTCGGGGATGTAGTGGATGGAAAATATATATAGTGTCAATCAATTAATAAATGTTAGAGTAAATATTTTATATGTGTTTCTATAGATGGAGCTTCAACAATGATTGGATGTGAAAATAGATTAGCCTCATTTTTTTAATAAGACACTCCAAACCTTATTACAACTCATTGTATAGCATGTCATGAGTGTTTAGTAGCAGGAAATGTATCTAAGAAATTGTTGAACACACTTACCACACTTAGAGGGGGGTGAATGAGTGTGGGCCTATTTTTCCCAAAACTTCCCTCTTACACAAAACTCATTAGTTAGCATTCAACATTTTACTCATTACTCATTGCTGTTATTTATAACCAGTTAGATGTGAACACATATCAACAATATGTATCAGCAATATATCATCAACAAGTCATCACCAAAAGGAACACAAAGAACACAAGATGTATGTACAATTTTTATTTTATTACGGACTACAATCTTTGGGGTTTTCAACAACAACTGAATAGAGTACAACTCTACAAGAGCACCAGCTCTATCATGCAAGACTCAGCTTACACACTCAACACCAACTGATATGAGGCAACAATCCTCAACATATATCAATATGAAACAGGTAGGCGACCTGTCGGTAGTGCAGCACGTGTATGTGTGTGCCCTACCAGTAGTATAGCCTGTGTGTATACGTGCCCAAGTAGTGTTACAGCCTTTGTATACGCTCCAAACAGTACTACAACCTGTGTATACCTTCTGAGCTATTAGGGTTTATCCTTCAAGATCAACTCAGATCCTCTGCAACCAATTTATCATTCTCTTATGTTTCTCACTATCCAAACTGACCACCAACCAGTCACAATACATCCAATCTCTCCAATAGCTTACTCATGCTCCACAACCAATCAATATGAATGCTACTCAATCATGCATAAGTAATCAACATACTATAGCCATCATATCAGTGCTAAATCATAAGAGTGTTGCTCACTCCATCAACCAACATAAACCATATCATAGCAACCATACCAAGAATTCCCTAGGCATTCACAACACAACAAAAAATACTATCCATCAAGACAATAATGTAATCATACCAGTGTCTCAATGATAGATCTGAGCCCATAGAATGCAGATCTGGAACCTGCTTCACTCTTCAACAGCTTGTCATCAACTCAACCAAAAATCTCCATGATTTTATCCACTGTACACTCCATGAACACTGACATCCTACGTACTCTACGTACCATGTACATAGACAGCTTGTGTATACACACCCTATACACAGACAACCCGCGTACGCACCAGAAAATAGGGTTTTTGTGTAATTCCGAGAATTTCGTCGTCATGATCTCAGACTTGCCGAAACTTCAATGCGTCCATGAGATCCTCCTCACGCTCTCTTTCTCAAAATATATCTTCAATCATGCTCAATAGATCCATACCAAAATGCTCTCACAAGAAGCTCTCATAAGAAGCTCTCCATCAATACTCCAAAAGATATTCTCACAAGAAGCTCTCCATTGATCCACAAAAAGGATGTATTATAAGAGACCATTGCTATGTTATTTATACTTTCATATTCTATGCCACTTAACCCATTTTTTAGGTCACTTAACCCATTTCTAGGTCACTTAACCTAATTTCCTTATTTTAGGGTTAACCACTTTCCATAAATAGAAAGTTCTCCAATACTTTATCATTTAAATATTCCTTCTTGATTTTGTCACTTCTCTTTATTATTTAAAAATCCACCTTGACTTTGTCACTTTACTTTATCATTTAAATAATGATTTCTTCTTTTAGGTCACTTTGACTTCTTTGACCTTGGGGGCTTCAAGCCTTCATATGGGGGTCCTTCATCTTCGTAGGGCCATAACTCTCAAACCGTGAGGAGTTATGTGACGTTCCACATACCACCGGAAATGGTATGACAAGAATTATCCATCTAGGATAGTTTCACCAACAACTTCATTGATCTTCATCTCATTATTCCACATACAAGCATGGGTCCTCCAACCATTCTTCTAGGATAACTCAATCCGCAAAGCATCTTCCCGTGAGGGATTTCCCCATAAGGGGGGCACTTTGGAGTTCATCCATTTGTGCTCCTTATCAATCATGATAAGAAAATAATGAGTCATCTATACATTTTTCCAATCAATGCATCATATACCAATGAAACCACATCGATCCATATTCATCATGTATCAATGAAAACTCATTTATCTATCTTCATCATATCAATGAAAACTCATTGATCCATCTTCATCTATGCACTCTTATCAAGGACAATACATATTACATTACATCAATCATTAATCAATCAATCCTTTGACATCAATCAATCAAGCCACTAGCATCAATGACAACATGATCCAACAATCTCCCCCTTTGGCATTGATGGCAATACCAACATTGATTTCAACACCAATTACCAATTATCGATGTCAACATGTATATAAGGCATGCTCTACATCAATAGTCAATGTGACTATCTCTCCCAAATGTGACTATCTCTTCCAATCAATAATCATCAATCACATCAATGTGATTATCTCTCCCCCTTTGACATCAATGGCAAAGGGCCATTCTCCTCTTGGGGATGCTTCCCTTGCTTGAACTTTCCTTGGGGTTGCTCCCCCTATCTGAGTGTCTTTGATCTTCCTCTGAATAATATCTCCCCTTTTGAACAAGGGATATCACTCTGATGTAATGTTGAAGATACATCGAACATACTCTCCTTGTGACCATTACCCCCCCTGGAATTATGCTTATGTGCTCTTTCTTCAAATATAGGGATATTTTCTAGGTATGCATCTGATAAATATCTCCTCCTAGAATCATGGGAAGAAGAATGACTCCCCCTATGGGTATGTCTCCCCTATCTTCTCTGCAAGATGAACAATGTGCTACCATATCACAATCCTTGGACCTGTTCATGCATCAAACTCATGCCATACCAAGCATCATGAAGCAAAAGATATGTCAACGATGAAATAAAGAATCATTAGCAAAATATCAACCAAGTACATCCTATACAAAAATGTGTGTTCATCATGCACAACACCTATGTACAGAAACCATCACTACTACATATGGGCAGATTATTCCACGAAAATTTTCCACGCTTCCACTAGTTTCATCTTTTTTTTAAACATGGCAGGATTTTCGTCGATATTGCTACGAAAGTTCGTCTCAATATCCACGAATTTTTTTTTAAATCTAGTCGGGATTTTCGTCGCTATAGCAACGAACTTGCATGGCAATATCGACAAAGATTTTGCCTATCTCATTGGTCGATGTTAATGGATAGTTGACTATTTGATCTATATATGTGTGACTTTAAGAGACTTTGCGACACAATTGCTATAGTTGCGACATTATTCTTGGATTTTGTTTGAGCTGTTTATTTTTTCCGTCACCCACCGGTTGAACAAATCGAATTCTCGATCTACATAGCTTGTATTTTGAACTTGGAAGGTTAGTATGTTATTTTTTATTGATGTACTCATTTAACTTGTAAATTTTTGTTCAAATGTCCAAATTTCATTGAGCTTGTTTTTTCCTTGATAATATATTATAATATGTGTAGTACCATATTTCATGTCTTTGGTTTTTGGATCTAGTTAGTATATTCTATGGAAAAGGGTATGTGGATTCCATAATATTCTAGATTTATGGAATCCACATACCCTTTTCCCTTCAATTGTAGCTATAATCTCTCTCT